>JANHGN010027468.1:10310-79816 GCA_024605025.1 Megaceryle maxima | reverse complement strand
CCACGTAGCGCAGCTGTCTTCAGCTCTCCTTCCCTCCCAGCCCTGGGTGCCTGACTGTTCCCAGTGCTGCAGTGCTCCTCACCCGTGTCTCCCCAAGGATTCCAGCCACCCGTTCCACAGCCTCCCCCCACAACTACCTAATTTCTGATAGACTGGGGAGTGAATATGCTTTCCCATACGCTGCTGGTGCAAGGATGACACCAGATTTTGCAACCGACCCTTTCAGCGTGGAAAGCTCTGGATCTGGTCTTCAGATTTCAGCAGTTTTATTTTCCAAAGGGGCCTTTCCCCATAGATAGGCAGAAAGCAGTAGGTTGATGGAAGACACACAAGAGCCGTTTGACTCCCTGCTAGCTTGGTATAATGGTCTGCACCAGTGTGCTGCCTTGGAAAAAAAAACGGGAAAAATATCAGGCAATCTGGTTTGTTTTCATTTAGAGGGAGAAATCGAGACATTTTGAGAGATTAAGTGATAATGCCTAAGGCTGGGCAGGGGGTCTGACCAGAGCTCAGACCTGAATTTACTGTTGCCCGATCGTGTAAATCTAGCTCATGACTTTCTAGCCTTTCAATAAAACATGTTTAAAGCCAAACAGTTACAGTTCTTTCTGGCATGGCTTCTTTCACATCATTCTAGTAAATCCAAGGATATTAGAAAGTTTAAGAATAAACCCAGGTCACAATATCCTGCATTTTCCTGAAGTCTCCTAGTGAATTTTGAGAACACAATTTCTGTTTTACCGTGGTGAAAAGTAGCACCTGCAGTGAGTTTGATTTCTTTGCAAGTGCCAAATCTAATGTTTCAAATAAAGCTCAAGATGAAATGAAAATGAGAGCAGAAGGGTACATAGCTGTCATTAGCCTTAAGATTGTTTATGAAAACCCGAGATGACCTACAGCTTTAAATGACATTGATTGGCGTACTCTAACTTTGTGCTAATGGACTAATGACTTGCAAAGCTTTGAACATTCAAAGGAAAAAAAAAAAAAAAGACTGGCATCTGTGAAAGATGTTGATTGCAATCTGTGATATTCAGCTGACTTTTCCAATAAGTGTTAAATATGCAGGACACTGTATAGAATTGTAATTGTTGCTATTAAAAATAATCATTCTACAGATAAGAGTCTTTTGTCTTTAGGTCCAGGAATACAACATGTTGAAATGAATACTTTCAACTGTAGCCTCTTGACACCTGAGGCAAACCTTGCTGCAATTAAGCAGCACGTAGTGTCTGAACAGTCCTTCTAAATCTCCAGTCTAAAGGAAAGGGTACTGAGGGAATAAAGCTAAAAAACCAGGAGAAAACCCCCTTCTTCCTCCTGCTGCAGAGCTACCTTTGATTCTTGTTTTCCCCCTTAACTCAGTTGGAAGTTTGGGATAAAAGGGAGGTAGGATTTGCCTTAAATTTCCAGTGTAGTGGGGACTGTTTCTTCTTCTTTTATTATCCTGACTAAAACGTGCCACTACACGAATCCTTCTGAGACATGAAATACTGCTGAAAGGTCACTACTTAGAGCACAGCCAATATAGCACGAGACTCTGCTAATCTATCGGTTCTATGATGAATATGTTGACAAGCAGCTGAATTTTAATAATTAATCATGATAAAACTAAGGCGAGTTAATAATTTAGAGTCTGATAATGGAGAGTGGTGTGACTCCTTGAGTAGGCGGTTTCTGTTAAGTTTCACCTCTGTTAATTTTAACCAAAAGGAGCACTGTCACTTTTAATTATCAACGAGGAGCTCTTGGAGCTGTACGGCTGCCACAGAGCAGGGCAGCTCCAGGAAATGTTAACAGCTCAGAGAGAGAATTTGGGGAGCACATAAAAGTCAGTTTAAAGCTCATCACTGCTGCTGGTTCCTCAAGTTGCCCGTTTGCTTTGCCATAGTGGTGCGTTACTGGAGAACAAGTAAACAAAATGGTGAAAAGGCAAATAGATACAAAGCAGATGTTTGTCATCCCAAATACGTTAGTCATGGAAAGTCAGTGGCAGCGCTGATGGCAGAATTGTCATAATCTCTAATGGACCTGGAGTTTACCATTTATATGCATGAAATGTTCTAATGGCCTGTCCATCGTTGCCATTTCCTCCTCTGAAAACATTTTGGATTCTGAAAGATGTGAGATGCAGGTTTTTGTTAGGCAGGTTGACAACGCTTTTGTCAAGCAGGTGACCCTTCCAAAAACTTTGTATTTTTCTATTTAAATGGCCCATTTCAACAGAAAGAGGTGAGATACCCCACGAGATACTTCCCCGAGCTCTTTGAAAATCCATAGCAGGATATGAGAAGACCTAAGTGATGAGGGAAGGATGCGTGTGGTGAGGGAAAGGCATGCACCCTGCCCCTGCAGCCCTATTCCATGCTGCCCCAGCAGCTGCGATGGGCAGACTGCGGTGCTGCCACCAGAGAGAACCCACTGGGACTGGGGAAGGAGATCAAGGTGGGGATGTAAGGCAGGAATTTAAAGAAAACCAGTCTTCAGCAATTCTGCTGCTGAGGGAATAACTTTTGCTTTTCTATCCCAGCTGATAAATGCATCGTGCTTTCTCAGGGCCGGATTCACCGGCGTAAGGCACTGCCGCTTGTGCTCCGCATCAGATCGCCAGCGTGGCATTAGATGCTGCGGTGCCTGAGCATTGACTTGTGTTTCCCGCTACTTACGGTAGGAAATTCCTGGAATACTGGGGCTACTGAGGTACCTATTCAGTTATCAAAACCATTTGGCAAGTTTCTAAGGTCAGCCACTGTAGCTGAAATGTTATTTTAGTGATTTTACAAAGCTCTTTGATAAACAGAGGTTGACATTTCTAAGGAACCCTGTTCTCTTCACCCTTGAGGCGGTCAGAGTTGGCCAGTGGAGAGGAAACACCTCACATGGTGTGGCTCAGGTTTCACAAATCAGATGATTTAACAGACTTTTCAATGTCTGCTGTTTAAATAGCTACTTTTGTTCCAGGCTTGGCCAGGTTTTTAGAGGGCTTTCGTTCTTGTTTGCAGAAGTTGGCCATTCGTGTTAAAGACGCACTGGCATCGTTTAAAAAAAAAAAAAAAAAAGTAATAAAACGGGGCAATCAGTAGTTCAAGTATATGGTGTGTAATATTCAGAGTTACTTTACTTGGCCTCAGCACTAGATCAGTGGCAAAAAAATTAACACCAAAAAAATGCGTGCAAAGAACGGCTGCTTCTGAGAAGCGCTCCGAGCAGTACCCGCTTGCCACTCTTACATCTCCGAGTGTGTGCTCTTGTCTCTGTTGGTTGTTTGTTTTGGCCAGACGCCAAGAGATTCGTACTACAGGCTGTTTTGTCACTGCAGTTGACATAGCTGGCAGTTTTTCTCTTTGGTTTTTCACTAGAGATAGTCATATTTGTTGTACTGCACAGAATAACTTCATCTCACTGTTTGTACTTTCGTGTCATGTTGTGTTGATGTGTGATGAAGGCATGTCCTGCCATGATTTTATGTCATTCTGTGACAAGACACCTTCCTCATAAATTAACACCATTTGATGAAGTTGCAGCATTGGGTCAAGTTATTCCACTGCAAAGTTTCAGGGCTCCCAGAGGCCCAAACTAGTTCAGAACAATAGCAAAGCTTTAGGCTAAGCTCGTGGGATGTGAGGTACTCCCCCGAAAATCAGGATTGTCCCCTGAAGTTCTGTAAACAACCTTTGCATTGTATCCCAGCCTAAGGCTGTTGTTAAAAGTGTTTCCGAACTGGGGAGCAAGCACGGGCGATGAAACGCATGTGTTCTAGGCATCCATTCCTCTAAAAACAAAATTTACATATATCTGACCTGCCAGTTTCCAGTTGACTTGAGTGAAAGGGGTCCCCAAATGTCCCCATACGTAGCAGTATGATGCACTGTAGCAGATGTATGGACGTTTGAAAGAATGACAGCATCTACTGCCCCACCTCTCCATGGGCATCCGTGATTCATAAATCATTACATTTATATGTAGCAGCCTGCTGCATGAAGTGTGGTGCTTAAGCTATCAACAGGGAACGTTACCTGGCAGGGAAAATAGAGCTATGGCTGCTTTATAGTAAATAACTATTAATGGGCATGTCCTCAATAAAATGTGCCAACATCTCTGAAGCTGTATGTGAACTGTGTACCATTATGGAAAGATGTCTGCATGAAAGGATCAAATGAATGTGTTTCACATGCCCTGAGAAGCCCAGTTACTTAGCACCAGACTTGAGAGCGAAGTCTTTATCTCAGGGGTCACCAAATTCAGCCACTTTATGTTAATGCTGTCACCTACTGACTTGATTCATTTGTCGAGGTAGTTGCATATCTTACTACTCAATTACTGTAGGGTTTTTATTATAATTCCCTCATCTATAAATTCCAAGCTAAATTAGACTGCATATGAGATATTCCTTGTATTTGTTGTATCTACAGAAAGAAATAGTTGAATCCTCTATTTATGTGTTGATTGGTATCAGCAGTCATCAGATTCTTTTCTGTGGGCTGGAAGATGAATAGTACTGCATTCTTCCTTCAAGATAAGTGCTTTTGAGTTAGATTCCATATATATGTACAGAAGATTTTTGGGAATCTTGTAACTTGTAGGTGACAGAAATGAATTGAAAGTATAAAATTACCAAAATTCCTCCCCCCCTGCAAGTTTTCCTTCTTGGCATCATTCATCACTTGACAGCATATAAAACTCTGGAGCTTTCTTTATCCAGCTTTATACTGACTACATAACATCAATAAGTACTTCTATCTCCAATACAATCTATGGACAAGGAGACAAATCAGGTCCAGCTCGTTGGTGATTTATCGTAAAAGGATTAGCTATTAGGTTTTGATTGCAGGCCAACGGAAAGCCCTTGCGCTTTAACTGTCCCTACCCAGTAAATAATTTTTCTCAAGTCATTCAACCAGTAGATGTAAAGAAAGAGCTCTCTCCTACAAGCTCACGTAATTGTTGAATGGTTAAAATTACCTCTTGCACTTTGGCTTTTACTACATTTTAAGCAATGGCCATCACACTTACTCCTTCCCTAAACAAATGGTGCAATAGCAGTAACCTATTCTGCGTGGCTTAAAAGTAGCGAGGAGAGAGTTGAGTGTTGCGGAGCTGCCGAGCTCACGTTAGGATCGAGGCGAGTCACAGCCACCGGCTGTATACGCTCGCGCAGCTCAGAGGTGATGCTCGGGGATGCACTGTGACTCAGCCCTTGGGCACCCTGTTACACATTCACATTTCTATCCGAGGTGGAAATCCACCTTCCTCTGCCTGTCAAAGGAACAGCGAGAGAAAAGGAGAAAGGGCCCGATCCTGCAAAGCACTAAAACTGCCCCAAAGTCTTCAATTCCTTCAGCTCCCCAATGATTAAGATGCTCAGGTTTGTCCATTCTGCATTAGGCGTGGGGAATTTCAAGTGCTAATTTCTGTTCTGCTTGTTTCTGTCCGGTAATTGATCCTTAGTTTTTGTTTGATTGCTCTGTGGCAGCCGCAAGGCTGCTGCGCTCTATCAGTAAAAAAATAAAACCTGTTACATAAATCAGATAAAGAAAATATAAGTCAATTCCCATGGGAGTTTATCTGTTTTAAATTACTTTCATATGACTGATGTTGTGTGCTGAGCTAAGAAGAAAAGAAAGGAAGCTGACGGTACCCTTGGCCATTGTAAGATCTCTGGTGGAGAGTTTAATACTCCTTTTGCCAGCCCTGGGAGTTGTTTGCTTGGGCTGATCATAACAGAACAGTGAAATAAAGACCGTGAAACCAGCAGTGAAAGAAAGTTAGGTTTTTCCACCTGTGGTCTCAGACCTATCCTGTTGTAACTGCTGTTAGCTCACCAGTGGTCACGGGTTGCTTCTGAAATAAACTGCACTTTATGTAAGCTAAAGATGTAGCCCCATGCATTTTGGTTTCAAGAGAGAGAAATATGCTGGGGGTTTTGTTTGCCTTTATTTTGCAAAATTTTTTAATTTTTATTTTTTAAGAAAGTGGCAGAGTAGAAAGTGTTTTCATGTGCTGCATGAAAACCATCTTTATGCATGAAACCATCTTTATGATTTGCTGTTTGTACATACCCAGCATGCTCTAGGATCTACCCCGAGATGCCAGGAAGGCGTGATTCCTTCACCACAGAGCTCCCCAAATAAAGATGGGCACAGAGAAGACAACATGGGCCAGGGCAGGTAGTGTTAAAATGGCAGTCAACTCTGCTCTCCGTAATATGGCACAATTGTTCCTTAAGAATATTTCATGGGTAATGAAGCTAAACAGCTTAGTTTCATTATCCAAGCTGAGAAAAATGCATGGGGAATACCTTTCAATACATCCTCTAAGCCTCCATGTGATTGAAGTCTCCAGTCAAGTCACGGTCTGTTCAACACAACACTACATTTGTAAGAGTTGGACTTTTAAACGCAATTAAAACTTCAGTTCCCAAAAGTACACGGTGTCTGCATTCTTGTAAAGGATTGACTGATTGTACAAATGAAGATGTGTTCCTGACTAGTTTGGGATCACTGCAGACCGTCGTATCTTTGGCATGGCTTGCAGATTGTACAGGGCTTGGCCCCTCTGTCAGTGCTCAAAGCTCAGATAAGAGAGGAAGAAGCAAACTGGAGGGTTGCTGGAGTCTCTGGGCTCGCAATACCGGGCAGGTGGCTTCTGGATGCTTGACCTTGGTAGAAGGATGAAAACACAAATATTTTCTGGCCTGTTGTATGGAGAAGGACCCTGTCCCGCTGAGGGTAAACTGAAAGCAGAATAGCACTTTGGGGCTAGAAGTTGGAAATCAAGTATCTCTTGTAGATGCAGAGCTGCAGAAATCATGACTAATCTGACACGTTCCCAAACTCGGGCGTATGCACTGATCATAACTCTGAGAAGGAAATAGATACTGAATACGTGTCTTAAGGAATTTTGAATTAACAGTGTATCTTATGCAGTGTCAACTGCATTGCTTTACAATTTCTTTTAGCTACAGTGATCTTAGAGCAATTAAAAAAGAAGCAGGCAGGAAGGGTCAGATGATGTCAAGAGGTCAGAGCCCTCAGCTGGCCTCTGCCTGCCTCTTTCCAGCAGGGCTCTGGTTGAAGGTTTGGTCTGCGGTGTTTCTCTTGGTAATAATGTCCCTTTACAAGCCTTACGTTCTTCAACCTGGGTAACTTGCTCCAGATCATCACTTCTCTTTCCTCTTGCGTGGTGCATGCACAGGGTGAACAGGAAATCCTCGGTGAACCAAACCTGTTCCCACAAGAAGTTAATGGGGGAACACTCGCTGATATCCAACAGAGCGAGATTTGGCTTCCCTTACTCGATCGATTACATTATCCAGAAGGTAAAACTTTCAATTTTGAGTTCTTTGATAACTCTGTACTAATTATTGCTCGTTTATAAGCATTGTGCTGTTCTTCAAACGGTGAGTAGAAAGCAGAAGATGCCATCAGTGTGTAAGATCAAGAGATACAGGAGACATCATAAGGCTCTCTGTCTGCCTCATTTGCTCGCGTGCCCTCCTGTGATCTCAGAAATCTGCTGCAATGCTGCACTCTGTAGAAAAGCTGTAAGATGCAAAACAAACCTGGTGTTGGTGATGCAACATTAAGCGACTGATGAGGTTAAGAAATGTACTAATACTCATGTTTGAGGCCGTCTGGTCTGGTTTAGCCCTCCTGAACCTCTTTAGTAGATGAATACTGTGTACCACACAATTAAGTGCTTTAGGGTAAAAGTCTTCATGTTATTGTTGCTACATTCTCTGAAATTAATGTTTTCTGATTTATATTTCCCCTGCCTTTCTCTTCTTCCCATGTATGCATATATGTACATATTGCATGTATATTTTGGAAGAAAACTTTGTACTTCATCTCTCTCGGGAACAGTCTTTTTCCCTGAAGATGCCTGGTTTCCTCTCATGCGAGCTAGTGGCAATGAGTTAATGAATTTTTGCTTCTTACCCTAAGAACTTTCACCAGAGTCACTTCAGTAATAGGATAGCGCTGAATGTGAGTGGAATATAAATTTTACACAGTTGAAATGCCTGCTTTGATGGAAGGAGGCAGAATTACGAATGTCAGGTATTCCAAACTGGTTTGAGATGACTGGATTCATTTGAAATACAGCTTCGGTGCAGAGAAACAGCCTGGGGGTGGATTGATCTTGTTTACTTGCTGACACGTTCCTTTCATAGCTGTTTGTGCAGAAATTTGCCCATGCAGAACTATATGCTTTGGGGAAGCAGGTTCATTTTAGACCTTTGACTGATTTTTCTGGTTTGTCAAAAAAAAGAAGGTGGGGGGAAAAAAAAAAAAAAAAAGGAAAAAGTGTTGCACTGTTCCTTAAGCTTTAAAAAAGAAGTTCAGGATTCATTTAAGCCTTGTCCCAGTGCAACGTTACATCACCCAAAAGAAATCCATGCTGTTTTTCACTGTAGAGTTAACCAAGGGACCCAGGGCAAGAGGTGACACCCGTACTGGCACGCTGCGCTGCTGCCTCACTGGTGGCTTTCTTACTTCCCACACCCTGCTGCAGCTCCATCAAACCAGAGTTCCTAAATCAAAGAGCACTTCCCTCTCTCTTAGCTCCCCCCCTCACCCACACATCCTGCTGGGGGCCTTGGGGTGAAAGCGACAGCATTGTTTATAATGATTTATTATTTCTATTACTGTGGTCCTTAGAGGCCACGTGTAAAGAGTGGGACTTAATTGCAGTAGGTGCATTGCAAATGTGGTAGAACAAAGCAAGCAGCATTCTGAAATAAACACCCTCGGCGACTGCAAGTCAGACAGGTGTGTGTGGTGGGTACAGGGCAGGGAAGGTACAAGGTAAAATGGAGGAGCAAGTTTGCTGCACAGTAGATGTATGCAGAAAGTAAAGTGTACTTTACTCAGTATCAGGTGCTAAAATAAATCCTAGCAGCCTCTGAAGAAGAGTCAAGACTGAGCAGAGTGGCTGGACCTGTTGCTTAGCAGATTTAACAAGCTCGGCAATAAAACCCTAGGTAATGATGGCTCTGAAAAGTTACATTTGCTTTGGAATTTACTTTTATAAAAGCATGAAATTTTATGTACGAACAAGATCTGTAACCACCAATATGAAAGTTGGGGGTTTTAGTAGCTCTGACAATGATGGGCCATATTCAGTATGCTCCTGAAGGACAGATCTTGTGTTAGGACGAATACTCGGAGCTCAGTGAGTAATTCACTATTGGTTATTTCAGAAGCTTTGTCTTTGGTGAGCATAAAATATGATTTTCTTAAATCGATTTATTATACAATTTGTTTATTTTTTTTTTCTGCCAATCTGCTCCTGCCAGACTTATTCTTAGCATATCCTGGGTCACTAAGCAGCGCCCCAGATGCCAAACTAGAAGTGCTGTAGCTGGGACATGGGAGCACACTCAGCCTGGGGCAGGGAGGCACCAACTCTCTCTAATGCTCCTGCCCCCCCTGCCTTGCCCTTCTCCCACAGCCATGAGATCATCCTTCTGCAGCAGCTTGCGTTGGCCCTGCAGCCAGCCTGTGGGCTTCAGCTGTGGCAGGAGCCAGGAGACAGGGGACAAGAAAGGAAGGAAGAGTTAGAGAAGGGCAGAACACTTTTTCTGAAGTCCTTTATTCTGTCTGTTCCTTCTGGAAATACTGGGGCATGAGTTATGTTTAAGGGTAGCATGGATGTAGCTGTTGCCTTCAGCAAGAACACACTGAAAAGCAAACTTGCTGGAATTACACTTTTGCTTATTGCTCCCATGAAGTAGCAGCCTTGTGAACCTGGTAATAAATCACAGTAAAGCCCACAGCAGCGATGAGGTGAGTACAGAAAAAAACGTGCAAAAGAGACAGCGAAGACAATGGAAGAGGCATTGATTTGATTTTGATAGCTGCTAAACAAAGTGGGCTGACAAAAACCATTAATGCCCCTCTCAGCCGCCTCCACAGGAGGTCAGTTGCCAAACAGGAGAGGAAGTGGTGGGGGTGAGTTATGTGCCGGCACTGAGACCGATGGCTTCTTGTGCTTGACAGAGCCAGAGCTGCTTGCTCATGGATGTCCTGGCACGTCAGAGACAGGCCTGGGCATTTGCTTATTGACAGGGCATCCTGCAGGAGAGGCAGTGAAAGAGGGTTGCTTGCAGTGGGCTGACAACACACGGCTGTGGGAAGTGCCTGAGCTCTGCTGCTGCCCCTGGAAGCTCACTGGGACCACCTGAACGTGCCCCCTTCTTGTGCAGGGCACGGCGGGGCACTGCCAGCCCTGATGCACCCCAGGGTGTGCTGGAGGTAGTTTTGGCACGAGTCCTTAGCGTAGCAAAATCTTGGCTGGATTTTTTATGGTGATGCTTAGTGTTTATGGGTTTGTTGCGTGATCAGCCTTTGTATTCCTACACAATGAAATTCAGAGATAATCAAGGTGCTGCCGCTTGTGTTAAATAGCTCTGAGAAGTGTGGGGTTGTGGGAAGCAAGGGAGCAGGATGTGGTGGTAGGGCCACCCTTCCCCTTTGCCTGTGCCCACACTGGTGGTTGTGGGGCAGTGCTGTAACCTTATTGGCATGAACCAAGTTGAGAAATAAAGCCTTGGAAGAGAATGAGGTTCTACTTTGGTTTGGTTTTTAGTTTGGTTTTTTTTTTTACCTGTATCACTTCTCCGATGCCATTTGTAATAAAACCTCAAAAATTATCAGCAGGCAGGGCTAACAATGAACTGGTTTCCCCAACCACAGCTGATGGGGGAAACCCTCCCTGAAGATGCAAATGCCACCGGTGCCCACTCTAATCCCCCTCCCTTTGGTAGTTACCTTTATCCTACCACTTGCAGCATTATTCTCTTTTCAGTTTCCATCACCTTCCTTAAGTGTCTGATAAGCAAGCGAGCGTCTTCTGCATGTGTACAGAATTGCTGGCTTCCAGGTCTTTTTATTTCCATTACTTGCATCAGGACAACACTAATGAGCTATGAAAACATGTTGGCCATGAGACATTTTCTAAGCAAATTCTCCTCCAAAATAAGGAGGCATCTGGGCCTGAGAGAGCAGTGGAAGTTGCATGGTCAAGGAGGGCCTTGGAGAGCCATATGTTTGAAGGCTGGTGGTGACATTTCTGCTTTGCTTTCTTATATGGTTCATTACTACAGTTTGTTTGTTTCCTTAATTGCTCTCTGTTGCCGAGTCTTTGTGGACTGTAATGTATGTAAAACAATGTGTATGATTCAAGGTAAAGCAAGACTTTGACTGTCCTGCTGTACAAACCAATACGTGGAATACTGTGAACTATGAATTTAAGGAACCTACTTTCTGTTGAACTAAACCCTAAACCGGTCGTAGCTGAAGTCCTTTGTTCTCACTGCACTTCAGTATTTCATAGCAGCAGATTTGCTGTGCAGCAGTGTGGTTCCTGAGGCACTAGCACAGGATCAGGGCTTACTTGGCTGGACCTCTGCACGCACCGCGGCTGTTCCGGCAGAAAGGAGCTTGCGTTGTCTGAGCAGGCAAAGAGTCTGGAGAGAAGGGAGTATTTTCGTCCTCATTCTGCAGAAGAGGTGGACTGCAGAATTAACAGATTTGTCTATAATCTTCTAGGGTCTGTGCTGGCAATTGAAGCTTCTGGGTCCTGATACATAATCTTCATCCCAAATTCTGAACTAATCGATAACACGTTTATTTGCCATCTCATAATCGCAGCAGTATTTTCTTGTTGAATACCCTATGGTGTCATTAAAAGCTTAAGTTATTTAAGAATTGTGACCAGTGCAGGCACTTGAGGCATTTCTAGAGGAGAGAGTGTGTGAGCCGTTCAATAGAACTGACAATAAAACAAAATACTTGATTACCCAGCGATGCAAACCTTAAATCCTTCCTGAAGTAATCTGGGGAAGCCTGGCAGTGTCACACCACCACAGCACATCCTCTTTACTGCCCTGCATAGCACTGTAACATAGACACAAAATGAAACGCAAGGTTAGAAAGGGAAAAAATAGTCTTGGGCTACCTTGACCTGAGGCCAAGAGCGAGAACATGCCCCTGTCGTCTCTGACACCCTGCAACAGAGAAGCACGGCACAGAAGGGGAAATCCAGAGTGACAAATTGCAGCTTTGAAATTCAGAATTTGATATTAAAGAAAATTGAACCGTGGCCGAGCAGGCTGGTGGTCCCCTGGAGTAATCACCTGCAGCCGCGCTTTCGAACGGACGCTCTGAAGAAAGCCACAGGGTGACCAGCAAAGGGGCAGAAAGCTCATTTTCCACCTTCCTTGTGTTAGAAATGGTGGTAAAACTGTGGTCCTAGAGGTAGAACACTGCAAAGGGGTCATTCTGTGTCTGGAAGTGATGTGTTAAGACACTTTGGGCAAAATCAAAGTTGGCACCCCCCTCCCCAGCCCGCCCCCCACCCTCCCCTCAATCTTTACATGGGCAAAATAAGATAAAAACACTGCCACTGTGTCAAGAGCCAAGGAACTGCGGACAGGCTAGGCAGAGGAAGATGGTTAAGGTTTAGCCAACAAAAGAAATGTCTACGGATAGTTTTCTGAATCCCAGCTGTTAGAAAAAAAAAAATTAGGAATTGAGCTGACATATGGATAATGTAGCATTGCTTCTGCTTTCTGGATGGGAACGGTGCTTTAATTGGGTTTTCAGTACGTGTGCTTGCTGTTAGAATTGGCTTGGGGTAAACCTGCTGGGAGGTTTGCTTTTAACGTATTGTTTTAGTAACATTCTTGTTCTCTAACATTCTGCTAAGATGGATATTTAAAGGCTGTGAAAGCACTGAAGTAATTTTATTTACAATTTCGAATGTACATTTTGGGGAACTGTTTCTCTTCTTTAATTGCCATTTTTCCCATTTGGTTATCAATATGCTGGAGATAAGAAGACAAATCCCGTTCATCTCCTATTGATTTTGGACTAAGTGAGCAATCAGCCCCTGTAACTCTACTCCTCCGCACGCTCAAATAACCTCTGTAAAAGCAGAGATGGAGTAACGGAGGTGAAGACCAGATACAGATACACTGCTTTTGCAAGGGAAGCGTTTAAGAGAAACAGGAAAAGCGAAGCGAGTAGTTTGGGAAGCCTACCTGGATTATTTGCACTCTTGAAAGTGATAGTAACTGAAAACAGGATTTCTCTCTAAACCAGCGGGGGAATTCCTCTACGACAAAGACTTGACCAGACTGTGAAGCAATTAGTGCAAATATACTGCAACATTTTAGAGCACGAGCATGTTTGGTGGGGTTTTTTTAATTTTGCAACAATAGAAGAGGCCAAATATCTTTATAGATTACATTAATGAAATAGATTGCTGCTTTTAATGGTGCCTCCGTGCTCTGTGCTGCACTGTATGCAGATTTGATAGTTAATAAGCCTGAACGGTGTTTCTGTTCATGGAAAATGAATCTGAAACGTTTGTCAGCCGATCCGTTTGGCATGCCTGGCTGGTGTCTGGAGTGGCACTTTGCTAATGTGCTATTACTCAGTGTCATTAACCCGCAGAAGTGACTGAAAGGTGAATTTATATTTGCATCATGCTGCTCAGAACAGGCAGCGCTCTGGAGGAATCTGGTGCCCCGTGAAGTCGTGTTGCACGGGGTAAAACGAACCGTGCAGCTCGGAAAGCGCGTATCTCCAACTCTTGGTAGCTTGCTTTGGTTTTTTTCGTTAAGAGGAGCATCCCGTTGTGATTATGGTGAAACGCAGTCACGAAGTTGTGTGTGCAAATGTTTGTTTGTTAGCTGTCTGTTCAACATCATTAGAAATCCAAAGTTTTTATAATTCCTGTGAAAAGCTTCTGATTGCTTTACTCATCAGCATTAAAACCACATCAAATATTTTGGCAGCTGCATTATGTACGCAGAGCTTTGAAATACTGCGTTAAATAAGAAGGGAGTTTGGTCTGAGAAATGCAGAGCTGATTTTTATTTTCCTTATTGATCAAAAAAGTCTTATCTGTTTGCATGCAAGTAGATTTCTTTCATCATATTTCCGTCTCCATTGAATGTGAAGTCTTATTTTCTTTCCAGAAGTGGAACCACCATCGTTAGTTTATTTTGGGTTGAATAACCGGTTGGAGATTGCTTAATGCTTTGCATCTTGTGATATTTTTATAAACAATATTCCTTGCAAACAGTTTTTAAGGGAGGTTTACCAAGTAAAAGCCGCAGTCTTTTCATCTGAGTTGATTTTGGAGCTGAAATGGGGTTTGCTGTGACCTGTTCAGGCGTGCAAGGAGATAAAACCCCACAAACCAAAACTGCTTCTTGTTTACTGAAAATGCAGAAAGAGGGGGGAGAGAAGGAGACTGGGGTTATACTGCATCTCTGCTTACTTGGCTTCTTTTTGTTTGATATTATATCAAAGTTTGGGGCTTGAAGTAATTAGTCTTGTGGGTTTTTTGATGTTTTTTTCAGTAGTTTTGCAATATTGGTATATTTGTCTAAGAAAGAAGGCAAAAAAAACCCAAACCCCTTAGCTCTTTTGCACGATGCTTCACAAAAGACAGAGGAGTGTGACATACCGTGATAATCTCCCTTTGACGTACGCCAGGGCTGGAAATGTTTTCAAAATCCCAGTGAATGGGGATTTTATTTCCTACATTAGTGGCTCAGGGCTCCCCCTCTCTCTGCAGTCAAAACCGCTCGCTGTTCCAGCAGGAGTTTAACCCGCGCCAGCAGAGCCTGTGCCCAACCCCAACTGAGAATAAATAAATAAATAAGTAAAGTGCAAGCGAAGACTTTGACATTAACAAATCATTGCAAAAACGAGTGCAGAGCTGATCTTAAATGAGGGGTGTCACAGGAATAAATGACTTCTGAGAATCGTGCTGACAGGCCAGCGTGCCCGAGATGGAGCTGTGGGGAAGCGCCCACCGGAGCTGCGCTAGCGAACGTTGCTTGTCCCACATCTCTTTAGAAAGATGCCCCTTCTTACCCATTCTCCTTGCAGTGAGGGTTCGTGCTGCCTCTGTTGATGAAGTTTAGCCCTTTTTCAGGGATTTGAATGCTAACGGACTTGCTGTTCTTCCCAATTAGTGCTGCTTTTGTCTCATCTGGTAGAGACCCGAGTTCTGTTGCCATTCCTCAATAATAATAAATACACTGGTGAGCCTAATTGTTAGAGTAATTAGACCTCAAACCCAGGAGCAGTCACCCCTAAGTTTTACTGTTCAAAAAAGGATAAATGCTGAGCAACCTTGAATGTCTTTCCAGACGTTGATTAGCTGTGTAGCCTAAGTACTGGGATTCTTCTGTGTGTTATTTTTACTGTTATTGGATGGTAAAACAAAGAGAAATCCCGAGGAGTTCATCTACATTGACATGATAGATTACAAGAGCTTCTCCAGGGCATTTGTTCATCACGTATAGATAAATTCAATCTCTCCTTTTTCTGTAATGGAAAGATTGCTGCAATGTGGGAGTTAATTAGCAGAGCTGTTTATGAAAAGAGGAGGGGGGGTTTATAGGCGATGGACGGATACATGGAAGGATGGATGGATAGATAGATAGATGCTGGGATGATTTTAAGTTTTAAAACAATCCATGTGTACAGGGGATTACAAAATTTTGAGTTTGCCTATATATATAAACCCAAAATTACTACTTGCTGTCAGCCCTGGAAGAACATTTTACAGCAGAGATATTTTGTGTGTGTGTGTAGATGTGGTTTTGTTAACTGAAAATCACTGGACATTGTGTAATTCCACTCTCCAACAAGCAAGTCCCTTCATGTCACCCAAAGAAAGCAGGACGGGCAGCACAGGATAATCAAGGAAAAATTACTGGGAAGTTTAAGAAATTGTTAAGGAGAGCCTGGAGTGGTGATGTAGTCTGTTGGCTGAATTGTTATGTTGATGAAGAAAATATGCATGGTGATAGTACATGTAAAGAGAAGGCAATGCTTGCTTTTCTTGTGTGTTCTTTTTTTAAACACAAAACTGGCTCATATTTCAGGGACATTTCTTTATTATTTTCTATATTACCCAATTTGGAAAAAAGTTACAAACAGCAACAAAGACATTTAGTTTTCTGCATTTTCCTTGAACGGGGGTAAGGCAGCGAGTGACCTTCTCCTGTTTCCACTTTAAAAACTAATACTAGTATCAATCTGAGCAGATTCAGGCCTTTTCTGTTTCTGATGTGCTTCCATTCCCGGATTGCATTCACTAAGCAAACATTGCTGTGGACCAGCACAGCACTCTGCTACTTGGATTTCCATTCCTCTGTTCTGATGGTTCTTTCATTTCATTTGGCTTTTAAATAAAACCATCTTTCCAATTTAATTATAAAAATTTGAGTAGCTCTTGATGTTAAGGAGAGAGCTCGTGAAATAATTTATTCCCATTTTAACTTCATTTAAGTAAATATATATTTTTAAGAAATGGTTGGAGCCCTTTCACTGGAAAATGTATATCTAGGTTTAGTTTAATAATGTGTCTTTGACTCGGAATACTTTTTCATTACAAATATAAATGTTAAAAAACCCAGCATACAGAAGTCTTAAAAGCAATACAATTATCTGCGAAGTCCATTAGCAGGACGTATATAGATAACATTCCTCCGGGCTTTAAGAGGGAAAGCACAATGTTCAAAGTCAAAATACACCCAACATTCATTGCTAAGGAGCCTGTTCTCTGAGATGTATGTGCACGCCAGACAACACACTTTTTGGGATTGTACAGAAATACTTTGAATCTTGCTGTCAGGTGAAATATATTTTATAGTAGCGTTATTATCTGGTGATCTGGAAGAGACTGTCCTACTGAGCTCAGCCTCACAATTATTTCATTCTATGATTTAATGCAGAAAGTGGTATGACCGTGTTCACGTGAGAGTAGAAGTATTACTTAGGAAGGGTCTTCAGGAGCAGTGAGGACGTTTGTCCAGAATAAGAACCAATTTGTACTATGTGCTCCCCCATTGCTCCAAATTTGGTGTTGGACTTTGGGAGCTCATCAGGCTGGGCTGAGGCACACCTCCCCTAGAAACACCATCTCTGCCCCGAGGTGCCTGCCTTTGAAACGAACATCCCTGCTGAGGGAGCTGGCTCTCTTTAGCTGGGAGAAGAGGAGGCTGAGGGGTGACCTCAGTAATGTTTATAAAGATGTAAAGGGCAAGTGTAAGGAGGATGGAGCCAGGCTCTGCTCAGTAATGTCCAATGATAGGACAAGGGGCTACGGGTGCAAGCTGGAACACAGGAGGTTCCATGGAAACATGAGGAGAAACTTTTTTATGGTGAGGGTGAGAGACACTGGAACAGGGTGCCCAGGGAGGTTGTGGAGTCTTCTTCTCTGAAGACATTCAAAGCCCCCCTGGACACATTCCTGTGTGACCTAACGTAGGGGATCCTGCACTGGCAGGGGGGTTGGGCTCAATGATCTTTCAAGGTCCCTTCCAACCCCTAACAGTCTGTGATTCTGTGAGCTCCCTGCAGCTGGCTGCCCCTTCCTCTGTTCTTGCTTCTTGCAGCAAAGTCCTTATTCAGGGAGGCTGTGAGATGTCCAGCTGCCCACAAACTCCTCTTCTTGCCAGAGTGTCTCCCCCAGGTATCCTGTGAAGCTTTCCATTTCCTAAAGCTGCCTGCAAGAGCACACTTAGGTCACAAAGACACAGCATGGTCACGTACTGACCGCCGTCCCCAAATCGTGCCGAATCCTCCACGTGCTTTCTGTATACAATGGTAGTAGAGAAAGTGAGAGTCTTCCACTGGTATCTCACCACCCATAGACATTAGTCAGGTTCACAGTAAGCACTTCTATGTAGGCCATGTTTTCAAACATCATCAGTTGAGATCCTTCTCACTAACAAAAGGGAAGATCATGAAGCAGTTTTCAAGGCGATAAGGCGGTGAAACCCTCTTAGGGCAACCGTCTCACTATCTCTTGGAAAAATAAAAATGAGGTGGGCGCTCATTCCTTTGTCCACGTGAGAAACCACCCCTTGCTCCTTCTCAAGTGCTCGAGGGGCTCTGCGATTGTTAGATTTTAAATTTTTTATTGTTTTGTTAGCTTAACCTGCAGTTGACCCATACAGATTTCATTCAGAGTGATGCCATTAGTAGTAATGCATTTTCTGACACCCTGTAGAAATTATGCTGCCGGCGCGGCGGTCTGGCCCGGCAGCCCGGGTGGAGCTTCTGGCAGGCTCGTCCCCTGCCGGGGAGCCTCGTACAAGGCTGCTCTTTTATTATTTAGCAGCTTGCTCATGGCATTGCGCTTGAACTCTAGAACTTTTCAAGTCCACTTCCCAAGGGTTCAAGGGCAATTATTAACCCCTGCAATGCCAAAAATCTCCAAGAAGCTGAAATGCTAGAGGTGTCTGTGCCTGGCTGGTGTGTACGGGGCATTCGCTTACCGCTTGCGGACCTTAAATTCATTTCGATACTTTTTTCTGTAACTCCCTCAAAGGCCTTTGTGGGAGCCCCAGTTTGGGGCCAGACCCTGAAGAGTTGGCTGTCAGCACCCCACACATCCCTTTGCATGTTTCTGGGTGTGGGCATAGTCCCCCAAAGCTTCCTTTAGCCTTGACACGGCCCAGATTTCACTCTCGATGTCTTCAGAGTCCCGTGCTGCCTACACAAAGAGATGTTTAGTCCAGTTACTTGCAGCCCTTGCCTGTACATGGTACTGGTTTCTTCCAGCAGAGCTTGTAACAACATCTAAGTAAAATATGTCTGTTAGAACGTAAAGAAGGCCAGCAAAACAGGCTCATTACCACACCGATTGCTGCTGGTATTCACTGCTCAATGCCTTCTTCCAAATGGGATCCTTTAGGAAATGACTTTTAATTTCAAAAAAGCCCAAAACATGAGTTAAAATTAATGTTTCTGCTGTGCCTCAGCTGTTGGAACAACTGAAGAAGAGCAGAACTCATATTTGCTTCTAGGATGTGTGAGAAATGAGAATATTTTATCTTATGAATTAGAAGCTATGAAAAACAACCGAATTCATTAACGTTTTATTTTGAACTTGAAGCTGCAGGTCAGGAAAACATCAGGCAAGAGAATAATAACACCAGGAAAAGCTCGGCAGCAAGGAAGCAGGGTTCTTGTGGTGGCACGTGCTTCCCTGCGGCTGCCTGCAGGTCTGCGGGGAAGGGGAAGCCAGTGGGTGCTTGTGTTTGTGAAGCCATCCTGTGCCTCCTCCTTGCTTTTCCTATTCTCCTTGCGAGCAGCACGATTGATCTCGTGAGAGCTGCAGCGCAAAGCACAGGGAAGGAAAAGCCAGCACCAGAGAGTGCTGGAAAAGGCTCCCTGGAGCTGCTGGCATGAGCCCCACGGTCTGGAAGAAGCCATCCTTAGGGTCCCCCAGGCAGATTGTCCGGGTGGACTTTGTTAGTAAGGCAAGGGGTTGCTGATGGTAGCACGGTGTTGGTGGCTACGCAGGGTGCATCTCCTTCACTAAGGCTCTGCTCAGGCACAAGGGTTGCTCCTGAAAGAAAAAGGCTTAGATATTTTGAAATGGAGCTGAGTGACTATCTCAAAACCAAACATGGGCAAGAATGCTTGAACAAAAAGCCAGCCCTACACCTGTTTCCCTTGTATCTTTTGGCTCCATCTGTGTGATGTAGAGGCATTTCTTTTGTACTCAAATGAGCTGGGTGCAGATGGCAGCTACCTATAGTCCCAGTGCAACTGTATTTTGAGATCTTTGTGTTTTGCTCGTTTTTCACACCACAGCTGAAATTGTCTCCTCGGGTAGGCGCTACCTGCCAGGTGGTTGCGCCAAACCACTCTTCCAAGCACGGGGGGGGCTGATCCAGCCTTCATCTCTGCAGCTGCTCTGTCTGCCCTCGGTGCAACGGGAAGCGAAAGATGTAAATGGAATGGCACCGACATTCATTTTGTCCTAAATAGAGCTGTATCTGCCTTTGCTTTGTAATTGTGGGCTGTGAGTCAGAATAAAATGTGGTAAATCGTTATGCAAATGAGGAAGGGAAAAAGTGTTATTTCTTAAGTGCTAGATCTTGCAAATGGATGTCTGCAGGCTGACAAAGACCTGCCCTCACTGAGAGCTCTGAAGAGATCTGCAAAAGCAGGACAGGGCATCTCCATGCATCAGCTTGCAGGATTAGGACTGGTGTATTAGGGTGAGGAAACAACGTAGAGCATCGCTTGTCTTACAGAAAGTTAGGATTTGGGAAGGTAGGGGTTTATTTTTTTCTATAGACAGGTTATCACTGCTTCAGAACTAAGCACCCACATGAAGACACAAAATGATTGCAGTTCTTTTGTTAAAGTGAAATTAACTTTTAGCAGATGTGAATTTAATCTAACCTATCTGCTCGCGTTAGACATACCATGCATTATCACTGCCGATTATTGGAATTCTGCTCAAGCATTCGAAATTCAGACAGGATGCTCTGAAAGTAAAATGGAGTAGGAAATGACCGCAGACAAGTGTGAAGCTGACTTATCCTGTCTTCATCAACGAGAGAAAAAAGCCACCCAAAACATTTTAAGCCTTGAAAAACAAGCTAGGTGGTCGGAAAATCTTTCTGGTGTTGATAATCTTCACGCACTTTCTGTGAACTCTAAAATCCAGCTTTATGAAGGTAGCCCTCATTCATGTGATAGCGTGTTTATTGTTCAGCTATAGAGTCTCCATCATAAAGTTCATTAGCCAGTTGGTGGGGAATCAGCTGGGAAAATAAAATTAATGAAGCCCCCATCCAGCAGCTCTTCCCCCCATCCCCGGCAGAGCAGCAGAAGGAGAGCGAGAATCAGAAGTTTCCTCCCCCAGGGTTATTTTAGTAGTTAGTTTACAAGATAACATTTGCACTTTGGAGGCTAAAATCCCTCTGGTCAGATCTGCTGTCCATCCTGTGGCATTTCACTGGGTCAGCTGGCAGCAAAGCTTTTGCACTTGTGATTTATCTCGTACATGACTGGCACCACAGCTTTGTTAATGCTGTAGACCCAGGGTAGGCTGACATTTCAATTAAGAGGGAAAGGAAGACTTCTGAGATTGATCACTTTTCCTTAATTTATACTGGGGGGAAAAAAAAAAAAAAAAGGTTCTTTTTCCACCCTTCAACATGGGAAAATGAGTCTGGAGTGTCTACTAGAGTGCTCAGATACTGGATGGAGAGGCACATCTCTTTACTTCCATCTCACTCATGGTTTGCTATAAAAAGCAAATCTCTCCCAGTCAACCAGAATTTTACAGTGTTTATTCTTTGCATAAAATGCTTAAATTTTAATTCTTTAGCTCACAGGACTGTTTTGGGAATATAATTATTAATATTTGTTCATTTAATTTTCTTTCACTAGAACTAACAGCTAACGTTTTAATTTTTAATACTGCTCCTGGTATACCTGGTCCTAGAGGGAAAATAAGGATGCTCCTGGGAATCCTGGTAAATTTATAGCTGACCTATCCAGTGTGAATCATTAGTCTTCAGAGAAATTAGAGGCCCATTTTTATAATCCTTTGTCTAGGGTTTTGCATCTGCGGGATGGAGGGAGGGAAGGAGGAGATGCTCTAACACTTACTGGCTGAGTAACTATCTACAGACCATAAATGAAATGATCAGTTATAAATGCTGGCCAGGCAGTGGTAACTTTGATCCCATGTAGAAGGAAAGAAAAGGGATATAGTCCAGCCAGGTCTGCTGGACTGCTGGTAGGTGACTGGAGAAAAAGTGATGGATGGATGAAAAGTAAAAAATAGAAAGAGATAAAACTGAATGTTTGTGTTAATTTATATTTATTCGAGCTCCTTAAGCACTTCTTTATCTGAACTGATGTTGCTAAGCTTTCCTGTGACTTGCTGACACCCCAAGAAGTCCCTCAGAGTCCCTAATGATCAGAGAAGGTTGTGCCATCGGGAATAAGGAAGCACAAACCAAACCCAGCCATGGACTCGATCCTCCTGCAGTCAGTCACAGTGGCCCAAGGCATCTCACAGTGGCTCAGCTTCAAGGATGGGTGTTCAGAACATGCCTTGGAAGTCTTCAAAAGGCCTTTGGAGCAGAGCTTTCCAGCTGTGAGTCCCTTTGAAGCCACAAGTCCTGCACCTAATCTCTGAAGGTAGTATGGCATCCCTCTGTTGAGTGTTTCTTCCCTGGCTCGAGGCGAGGAGGGGCTGCGATGTGCACCGCTGATGAGAGAAGCTAAATGGTCAGCTAGTCTTTACTTGGGCATGTCTGTGAAAATCATGCTGCTGGGGTTGTTTTTCTCTGTTAATTGTGTCTTCAAAATGTATCAAAGGTGGCAGGAACTTGAGAGGCTCCTTTCTGGATTTTTTTTTTTGCTTAATCTCTAGTTTTTAAGAAAAAAAAATAAGGCGGTGGGGTTTGTTTATTTTGTCCCCTAGATATATCACATTAATATTGACCGAAAAGGATCAAGTCTCACAAGTGAATGACTTCTATATGAGAAATCTCTAGGGAAATCTGAGGGCTTTAAAACTTACCTTTCTGAAAGAAATGGGAAGCAAAGCTACATGTATACGTGTAGGATCATTTTCTGCATGCTTGAGTATATGTTCTAGTTGCATATGTGGATAGGACTCACGCATTTGTCGACTACTTTCTTCAGTGTGCCAGCTGAAATTAAGCAAAACTGAAGAAGCAGCACACGCTCAATTGTTTCTTCACCTGTGAGTTTCTTGTCGGAATAAGGGCGCTGGTCCCGCACCGAGCAGGAACAGCTGCAGTCAACAGTCAGCTTGGCTGGTGTGACGTATGAGTGGTGGTGACCTTTAGGTTTTAATTTAGGTTTCAGGATAATAATTTAGGTTTCAGGATCAGGCTGTTCCTACAATGCACTTCATGGAGTGTTTCCATGCTTTCAGATGATCTCGTAGACGGTCTGTGGATGCTGTCGTGCGAGTGCTTAGGGTCACGCAGGTAGAGGTGAGGTGTCCCATCTGCTGCCCTTCATGTCCCCCCAGGATTACACTGCCCCTGTGCCTCGGGCAACACCCGGGAGCTTCCCGCTCTAGCTGCTTTCTCGGGGTTGGTGCCTCTCTGGAGATGCAGCGCTGCTGGTCTCAGGCATTCAGCAAGCATGCAGAGGATGGGGAGGTTCCTCTCAGGAGGTGGGTTCACACACCGGGTACAGGGCGGTTCTGTAGCCCACCCACCCCGCTATCATGGATTTTGCAGGAGGGGAGAGGATCCAGTGGTGACAATGAGCACACGGCTCCTTTGCGTTGCATGGAAATACTGCCTGTCGGAGACAGATGGCAAGGTCAGGTCCCGTGCAGAGCAATATTTAAATTACAGGCCATGGAAATGAGTATTCTGACCTTTTTGTAAACTTTTGGCTACTCGCTCATTTCATTTTACTCTTCATTCATCAGTGTTGGTTTTCTTAAAAAAAAAAAACTCCAGCAGAAGGTCTGAGACTGACATTTCCGAGTGAAACAGAGAGTGCAAAATTTCAGTTTGACCCTGGCACTGCAGCTGCTGAAATATTAACGGCATTAAATGCAGGTGAATCGGAAACGTGTGCGCAGGCCAAAGATTCCTCCAGGCAGTTTTCTCTGAGCTCACCCACTCCCCGCACCGCCGCTGGCGGCGGGGAGTCTCCTCTGCTTGCCCAGATGAAGAGTGACAGGGGTGATGAGGACTGCGGTTATTGCAGCAGCCTTTCTTTGATAGCCCAAGCTGGCTGGCTGATAAGATTTCACAGGCAGCGCGGGTTGTCCGGGCGATGCGAAGCCACCGCCAGAAAGCACATGGGGCAGCTAAGGAAAAAGCCCCGCGTCCTCGCGCAGCGATGGCTGCCACCCGCCACGGCCGGGCCCACGGCCACAGGGGCTCAGGGACACGGGTGGCGTCGTCGAGGTGAATCAGGACGTCTGTCTGGGCTGCGTTACCTCCCCGGTACCAGGCTTCTCCTGCCATCTTCCTACATTTATTCCGTCCGCGTGTGTTGCAGCGTCAGCGGCTCCAGCACGCGCTGCGGTGCTGGGTCGGGGAGTCCTGTGGACACCCTTCCCTGGAATCGCAGCTTGGAGCCTAGACAAGCAAATATTTGATGAATAGAAGAAAATGCTCCGAGCTGTCTTTCCCCAACAGCAGAGAGGGTGGTGGTGCTACATGGCTGTCAGGCACTAAGCTCCCCTAGCAGCAAGATTCTGGTGGTGTTAGGAGGTGAAATATTTGGAAGCGGGCATTCTCATGCCTGCCAGAACCATCTGAATTGTTAATTTCCATCAGTGTCATGCCAGCTTTTTCACAGAACTGGTTAATGAGGTAAAGCAGTCGTTTCGATATTGCCGTGGTTAGGTTACTGGAAAATCTGCTGTGACATAAATGGACTTCAAAAAAAAGCCAAAATAAAATGAAATGTCTTGGACTCAACGATCTTCGGAGGTCCCTTCCACCCCCTAACACTCTGTGATTCTGTCTGTAACCATTCCCCCCCTCCCCTTTATTCAAACAAACTAAAATGGCAAGGAGATTTAAATTATCACCTCTGTGCCCAGAGCATGAGTTTTACTCCTTTCTCCTTTTAGGACGTGAATAAAAACCCATGAGTTTGTTTTCAAAGTTAGTTTACCATCAATATTTTTTCCCCTGATTTTTCTATAACTCACTTTCTGCTCTTTTACCCCATCATCCTCCCCCCCAACTGCCACCGCACACCATCCTTGCTCTCTTTCTTGCAAAGCTGCCAAGAAACTGTGAGCAAATTTAATGTCTGAATAACTGCTCGGTCTCTCAATGACCTTGAAAAAATTACTTTGCATCATTAAAAATTCATAGAAATGTAATTTTTTTTTTTTTTTTGTGAGGAGACTGGCACATGCAAAATTAGTACTTGTTGAAATGCAGCTGGAGTAATCCAACCTCCTGAACTTTCAAAATTGTAATTCTTATGAGAGCTAATTGCGGCCACCTTACAACTTGGATCAAGTGTTGCTGCTTGACTTCCTAAAATAATATCATCCTATGCAAGATACACCTCTAAGCACATGCAGGGGGTGCAGGTAAAATTGATGTGTAGCTTCCCAGAGTTAAAAATGTTAAAAGATTGTTAAGTGCTGATACAAGGGTAGGAGCTGTGATGGGATGCAGCCCTGAGTGACTTGGGGAGTAAGTAGATGATAATGCTTTGCTGCTGCTAATGGGCTCTGGGCTGCATATCCCCTCCGGGCTGTTAAATATCATGGAATGAATCACAGACTGGTTTGGGTGGGAAGGGACCTTTCAAGGTCATCCAGTCCAACGCCCTGGAGGGGAGCAGGGACATCTGCAACTAGAGCAGGCTGCTCAGAGCCCCAGCTAACCTGGCCTTGAATGGTTTCAGGGATGGGGCTTCTACTACCTCTCTGGGCAGCCTGTTCTAGTGCTCCATCATCCTCGTTGTAGAAAATGTCTTCCCTATATCTCGTTTAAATCTCCCCTCTTTCAGTTTAAAACCATTATTACCCCTTGTCCTGTCACAACAGACCTTCCTACAAAGACTCTCCCCATCCTTACAGGCCCCCTGTAGGTATTGAAAGCTGTGGTGCCATGAAGTTCAAGCCCATGTCAAATGTGACATCTTGAACTCTCAGAACTTACCTGGTTCTTACTCAGGTTTTTTTGCCTTGTGTTGCTCATGTAAGCTGTGAAGCTTGCTTGTGCTTTTTTGGGGGAAAAAAAAAAAGCACGTTTGGGTGCTGCATTCCCTATTGTCTTGCTTTTGTGCTTTATGTGAGGAGTGTTTTGCTGGGGAAAACCATAGACAGTAACCACTGAAGTACAACATGTAGTAGCAAAGTGCACTTTCCTTTCTTCAGCAGCGTGCAGGACATCATTTGTTCAACCCTCAGTTCAGGGAAATAAAATGCGATGCTCACAGGGCCTGAGCAGGAGATAGGCTGTTCCCATGACCCGAGCACACCACGTTGTTCAGCCCTGATGGAGGTAACCACTTCAGACCAACATCTGGCTCTCCACTTTTGCTGTTTATTTCTTGAAGGCTGCGTCTTCATACAGGAAAGCCCTGCGGTGTGCTGGATGTGATCTCAATTTCTTTATTACCAGTTGGACACTTCCCATCTACCGGCTGGATTTGAGATTCAGATTGATGGTGTCCAAGGGCAAAGAAGGGGATCCCCAGAGGCTGTTTTACACTGCCATCAGTTCAAAATCACCAACTTTTTGGAGTGATTTCCTGTGGAATTCAGTGCGTGTCACTACAAGTGTGATGTCCCGGGCTCTCAAGCAGAGCTGGGACCACGTGAAGGCAGCGCCCAGCAGCACCAGTATGCCATTTCGAGTAGCTTTTGTTTCTCCAGCTCTGAAACATGCCTGTGAGCTCAGTAGACGTGCTGAATACCAGTTGTAGATGCATGGCCACCCATGCTGTGATACATTTTGCTGTCACATCGTAATTAAAAAACCATTGCTCTCAGTAATATTTAGCAGTGTGGCCAAACTGGAGCAGTAAATAGCTCAGACAGGGTGTGTCTGAATGAAGAAAAAGTTGGACTGACCAGCGTATTTTCGGCCAAAGTCTGCAAGGATTGCAATACAGGCATAATTTAGGGGGGCAAGCTCACCCCTTTTTGATTTTGCTTTGTTCCTGGGCGTTTTCCTGCCTTTGTTAGACAGCACCTTGGGTTTTTGAACACATCCTGTTGTCTTCCCTAGCGCCTTGCGGGTGGATGCCATTAGCATATCTCTGGGCTGCCCCTTGCGCGGGGTTGTCCCCAGGTGGAAGCCCTCATGGTCTGGGATGGAAAGAGGCTGCAATTTACTGAGTCCATTATCACCTCTGGACGTGTAGAATGATAATGGAAGTGACAGAGGTGCAGCTGAAAATTGGCTCTTAATATTTTATGTGTTAAAGCTGAGGATTGGAAATCTCACACTGCTCTTCAGGGAAAATGAAGTGTGTGTGTCTCTCCTCCCCCCCATCAAATTCATCCGTTGGACAAAACAGCTCTCTCTTTACACCTACGTGTGATGGAAACGCTGTGCTTCAGTAGTGATGTTTTAAAAGACAAAGGCAAGAAATAGTATGAAGAACGATGAGTTATCCTGGATCGTAGGACGGCGCCCTCAGGATCGCTGCTGCAGTGCAGCTTTGGAGGACGTACGTGCAAGGCTACGTCTTCCTTTCTCCCTTCAAGTTAGGGACAAAACAAAATGTCCTCCCTGAAGCAGCATCTTCAAATTGCTTTCCTTCACATCTTGTGGTCTGTAACCTGGGTAGTTTCATCCCTCTGCTCTGAAATGCTTGCAAATTACACTCTTTTATCAAGGCAGCTCCCTTCCCCCTCCTCCGCACATCCACACCGAACTATTATTCAAGATTACTCTTCATCTGTTCCCGTGTAATGTGTCATGGATACATAATTTTAAATAGTTTCTTCTTCTAAATGACTTATGCAAATGGAAATTAGCTTGCTGGCCTTCCACCAAACTCTGTCTGCAGACTTTCTGCATCTTCCTGGTAGTGATTACAAGCAATATTAGATGAAATTGGTTCTCGCGGCTTGGCTTTATTAATTCTCATGTTCTTACATCACTTAAAACACTTAGGGCTGGGTGCTGCCATGATTCTCATTGACCCAGAGATTTCTTGAGTGCTTTGGAGGACTCCTTCCCTTCTGCTTAAGCCTCTTCTGTGCAAATGCTAAGACCAGGAGTGAGAGAGAGCACTCTGCTGAAGGGTGCTGCCATACGAAAGGGATTTTGGCTTTCCTTGTGTGCTCTGCATGTCTGAATGAGTTACTCAGCAAAATCTTCCTGCGTACTGCACCGCTTCCCGTGCAGGCGAGTCTTGCAGCAGGCAGGCTCCTGAGCCATGTGTAAGACACTGGTGCAGTTTAATGCCTCCAGCTGGCCTGTGTTATACCAGACCTTAAAGAGAGTGGCGTTCAACTTCATATCATGGGCTGCCTTGCTCTGTGCTGTGCATTGTTTCTGCCGTCCTACCCGCAACCAGAAATGCTGAAATATTAATGCCACCCACCATTTCGTAGTTGTCATTGCTGCAATGGGCTGCGCGTTGCGTAGGTGATGGATCAGACTCGGATTTAGGGAACCTGGGTGCTGGCCATGGATCTGCAAAGACTTCACCCGTCGGTCCAGATGTGCGATTTCTCCGTGACTCTGTTCTTAATTTTTTAATGAGAAGTAAGCACACTTCCTCAGCAGAGTTGTTGGGACATAACTGTTACTAATTTGGAGAGTGTTCAGCTCTGATGCCATAACGACAATGGGGTGCTTAGGAAAACTCACTGTCACTCATCGCTTTACAAAAATTGGTAAAGTAAAGCCTTGGAAGAATTTCTGCATAAACAAGGCTGAGGCATCGTAGCTGAACATGTTTTTATTGTGTGCTGAACTAATTCTGCAGAATGGAAAAGTGCCACCCACTCCCGTGCTGTTCCTGCTTCCCTTCTCCGCAGAGACGCGCTGGGATGCCAGGAACACCGTTAGCTTTAGCTGGGGTACAAGAGATAGACGTGGCAGTTTGAGGAGCAGGGAAAATTGCCAGGATAATAAACATCTTTTCTTCGAGCAGTTCCTGCTCGACTGTTGTGAAAGTTATGGAGGTGGGGTTTTTTTTTAATTAAAAATCATTATTATTGAAATGAGCAATGCTGCCTGCCATATGGGTGCAAATAAAATATAAACCCCAACATTTCCATACTATTGCTGTTCTATTTTTGCTTGTTCTGTTTTAAATAAAGAGCCAGGGAATCACCCTACTAAGATTTAATTCACTTTGCACACGCACAAACTACTAACTAAGAATGAAGAGCAAATGTTTCCTGTAATCCCAACAACATTTTGTCTGAAATAGAAAAAAATTACCCATATTCAGATTTTGTTATTTAATCACCATGTTTGTTCCCAATTTCTGTGTTTCGTGCCAAGTTAGCTGCAAGCAGGCAATGAGGTTTTGTAATGGAAAGCCCTAGTGCAGATGGTCAGAAGGAGCAGTATATTCGCAGAACATTATAGGAAGTCATTAAAAAAGAAAAGAAGATGCTCCGATAGCCTGAGCAAGGTGAGCAGAGAAGAATGGGATGGGAGTCAGAGTGAAACGGGGCAGCTGGAGTCTTAAATCCTTTTTGAGGGTATTGGAAAGCGTTGACGAGGGGAGGAATTAAAAACTGAGGAAGATTTTTCTCTATATGAGAGATGGTTAAAATAAAGAGCAAATAAAGAACCACAGCATTAAAATGTAGCTCCAGCTCTTCATACTTCACGTTATTTGCAGGTGGGCTTTGGATTTGTAGTAAGTCCCGATGTAAATAAAACCATTCAGATGTTTTGTCTTTTGTCAAACTGGGGAAGGAGTTGACTTTTTTTGTTTTGGTTTGGGGATTTTTTTACATCTGCTTTCTGACAACAGTTATGGAAATGTATCTACTGGTTTAGGGTTTTAAAAGGCAGGATGCTGCGAGGTTGCTCATATGTGAGGAACTTGGTGTAAGGACCTCTGGCATCCCATGAAATCCTGGGTACTGGCTGGAAAGTGATGCCCAAGGCTGTACAAACCAGCAGGCTCTTAATGAGGGGGCTGTGTCTCTCTTACTTCAGAATGGTGGGAACGAATCAACCTGAGCTCTCTTTGTTTCAATGTCTTCTGCTGGCTGATGTTGTTCTTGACACTTCATGGCTTAGGAGCATCTCCCAGGGCTTCCTTACCCAGATGTGGTGACCAAGGCAAGGAGAACAGTGGCAGTCAGTTTAATGGTGGGCAGGATGGCAGGGAGGGAGGAAATAAGCTCCAGATCTCTGGCATGATAACTCTGCCTCCTCTCACAGACCACAGCACTGCTGAGACATCTTATTTCACTTCCATGTGCTTAGTGCTCACATCAGGTCTAAACAGAGATATTCATACTTTGCTGTCTGGTTGGCATTTTTCCCCTTTTCTTTTTCCAGTTGCTTTAAGAGCAACAAAAGAAAAGATCTTAATTTGGTTAGGTCTTTATTGCAGCTGCACAAAGTGCAGAAGGAGTGACCTGGGCGACTTTGCAAGTTAGAAGCTTCTGAATAAGCATGAAACCACTTCTTTTTCTTTTTTTTTTTTTCTTTCTTCTTTTTTTTTTCCTTTTTGAATTTTTGTTCATTGACATTAGGTTTGAGAAAGAGAGAAAAGTAAAGCAAAAGCACCAATAAAGGTGGCAGGTGCCTCTGTGTGCATTAAAAAACTGGAGTTACTCAGGTTGGAATGACCTCAGGGAACCAAGGTGTTCCCAAAGCACCCCCAGCTTATGAGATTTTGCACTGACAGTGTTTTGCTTCCTACCTGCTCTATGTTGTTTGTTAGTTTTTCTTTTTTTTTTTAAATAAAAATACTCAGTGAATTAGCAAAGGAAAAAAAGAATCCTGTATGATTAAAATAGCTGGTTCTTCTAGGTTATTTTGCAAATACTTCTAAGTAACATATACCCCCAAATTCAAGATCATGATATAGACTGTTTTCATTTGAAGAAGGGAAGCAAGCAGGGTTATGTGTGAAATCCATTTTCATAACACATGATTTTATAAGATTTTGACATGATTATGCACAAATTAGCCATATATTTTTAACTGAACACTCCATAATAATTATTACTATGTTTTTATTATTTGAAGGACAAGATATCCACCACAAGTCTGGTGGGAATCAATTGATACTCCTTTGCTCCTCACAGTTCACTGGGGGAAGATATCCTAAGGATTTCCAATTAAAGGAGGAGTTGGAAAAGTAAAATACTGTAAATACTTTGTGTAGAGACCTCTGTGAGACAAAGTGAGGGAGGGAGAAGAATTCCATCGTAGCAGTTGGTTTTCAGACACTTCTAGAGCAGATGGTCTAATGGTCTAAGCATCTGGTTTGAAATATCTGCTTTCCCTAGGGCCATCAGCTCAAATTTAGGCAAGCTTTGTTTATACCTTTATTTTCAAAAAAGACAATTTGGTCTGACTCTGCTTGGTTACAGGAGTCATTTTTTTCCCCCCAGTAACACCACTGATACTGGGTCAAAGGCTTTCATGCCGTTCACAGGGTACATTTTCCAGACTTGACCTGAAAAATGGGAGTTGGGTCAGCTACGTGTCAGTCTTTAAGAGGATCCTTGTGCCACACAGGGCTTTGTCCTGGAGTCATTATTCAGAATTTCCCTCATGTCCCAACTGCCATGCAACATTTCTCGAGTGGATGATCTATCATTCTCACTTCTCTATTGTGCTTTGAGTATTTAACTGAAAACCTTGAGAATTACATCTGAATTTGGATGGAAAGCTTTTGGTAACTGTTCAAAGTGGAAAAAAAAATCACACTTATCTGGAAAGTAACACAGGAGTGTTGCATCCTCAGTGCTAGTTGCACAGGGTTTTGCAAGATAAGGCTTGTTACGTGCCTTGAGTCGTGCTTATGTCTTGCTTTGTTCCGTATCTATCACACGCAGCGTTCCCTCACCCACGTCCTAATAAAACTGAGAGGTATATTTTCTCGTAATAAAGAGGCAAATCTGAAACAACGGTAGGAGAATAGGAGGGCAATGGGAGGGCAGGTTCATTTTGTGATCATTGTGTGAAGTTGTTTGTGCTATCATGTGTTTCTCATTGCTGAAATCGTCCTTCTAACAGATTTCCTGCAAATTTTGTATTCTGCTGCGCTACAGCTGGTGACCTATATGCTGTCATCTGCATGGGTTTTATAGTAAGAATTTGAGTTTGAATTAGGTTCTTCCCTATTATTTATTGATGGCATGTTTTTTAGAAAAGCAAGGAGGAAAAAAAATAATGAATAACAGGGAGATTTATAAGTCAAATGATGAGAAGGGAATTTAGCCTGCTGTATAGTAATTGAGTGGCAAAAACAATTCCCCTTGTTGAAGAGAGATTAATCAAAAGATTAACCAAAAACACTTGCTAACGGCAGTTCTTAGGACAGTGTGGAATATGTACTAGGCAAAACTAATCCCTCCAAATTGCTAAGAAACTCGGGGACTTTGCGATTTAACCCAGAGTGCTGCGGTTAGGAAACCATTTCCAATCAGTGTGTCGGGTTTGTAATTATTTTTTGGTTTGTTTTGCTTTGGAAATACAAAATCTCAGCATGCTTGTGCCAGGGGCCAAACCTTTGTCTGAACTGTGGCACCTTTGCATCCCTCCTTTCCTGCGCAGGCTGTACGGGGCTGGGGCTCTGGTGACCTCTCTGAGTGGTGCCAGATACCTGTTCAGTAGAAAATTGCATGGCCACTGTTGGTTTGGGGGGAGACTTCCTTTAGTTTGTGTCCCATCAGCATCTTTACCCAGCTTTAGAACGGCTTCCAGAGCAGTGGCTGTACGAGACACTACGCTGACGGCTTTTAGCCGCTTCAGTCTGGCTACACAAGCAAAGGCATCCTTCATTAGTCAGCTCTATTGATTTTACACTGGCTTTGTACAGTTGAAGCCCTGCTGCAAAAGAGGTCTTACTCCACAGCTTTGGATGTCACGGAGCTTTGATAGGCACTGTGCATCTCTAGGGATGATCAAGGACTATAATGAAGAGCGTGCCTTATTAAGGAGTGTCTGTGTAACTTAGCTTAATAGGTGACCTGAGCCGTTCCGTAGAAATATTTAGCACAAATTATGGCTGCTGTGATTAGAATTGAAAATAATCTGCTTCTCAGATCTGGTTCCCGATGGGTTTATTTTGATCGAGGAAAAATTAAGAAAGAAATGAAAAATAAGCAATACTGAAAAGATAAATATGAATCCTGCACAATTCATTTAGTAGATAGTTTTCTCCTCAAGTTCCTTTCAGAGTGTAAGGGGGAAAGAAGCAGCAGCAGGACAAAAGACTTCTGAAAATTCCACTGCAATGTTCTGTTTTGTTTGGGCTCTTTGCTCTGCCAAACCACGATGAAAAACACAGCAAACTGGGAATGTGGCAGCAGCTTTGTCTTGTTTTGTTTTTTTCTCTTTGTCTCTCATGACTGACATACTCACTGCTTCACTTTCTGAACTGTCACATTCCCTCCTCAAGCTGCTTTCAAATCCTGTGGAGCTCCTGTGAGGGAGCAACCCTGTCAGATGTGCCCATCTGCTTCTGACACATCCATGTACACAAAGACCTGGAAGAGGACTTAATCCCTCCTGCTCTTGCCCCTCTTTGCTTTCTCTCAAGTTTTCCCTGTCCAAATTTTCCTGGAAGTTGGGTTTTCTAAAGTAGGCAGGGAGCCAGGCAATGGAGCCTGAGCTGCATGAACCTTCCAGCCCTGGTGGCTTTGCTCCTGTATCTTGACTTCAGCCCTGCTGAACATTGACTGGAGGACAACAGCAGTCAGGAGTCTCAAACACCTCTCCTGAGCTAGAGCAGGCAAGGCTAGAAGATACCATGACACATGGGGGTGCAAGAATGTTTAATTTGCTGGGATAATCAGGAGGTTTCTTAACTGTCAAGTGCTGGGTTCCAGAAAGACATGGTTTTCCGTTGGGCTGTGAAATGCAACATAGCTTTTTTATTGTTGCCTTTAAGAAGTGCTGGGAAAGATGAAGTAAGCCAGCAAGTATCCCGAGTTTACCATTCCTCTTGCTGATTGTTTTTGTTCCACAGTATCAATTTTCTCTGAGCACATAAAAAATGAGTGTAAAAGTATGGGGTGATGAAAGCCTGGCAGCAGAACAGTAGGATCCCATTGACTTTCTTAGAGTGTTTTCTTCAGAGGATAATGTGGTAACTCAGTATTTTGCTGTTGCTTACATCTTTACCACTTTGGAGACCTTTAATAATGTACTTGTTTGCTTCAAAACTTGATTAATTCTTGTTAAGTAGCCAGTTTGCTTTCTAGGTGATGGCCAAATAGAAAATACTTAAGCAAAGCTATCACTGTTGATTCTTCATCAGGTAGTCTTGACCTGTTCTCTGTGTGGTGTTCAATGAGTTCCCATGTTACATATTTTTACTACAGAAAACTATCAGCGTTGTTTTCATTGCTGGTCCCCTCAGTGTGTTCAGGGGGGCAAAGAAGGAGAACCAAACCATAGCAATATTGGTTGAGTAGTTAAAGGCTGAAACTGCAGCAGACTCAGCCCCGTTGCTTTGCCTGGCTGGGTGCTTGAACACCACCAGAGCTTTGGGGTTGGTACTCTTACAGTTTCTGTGGGATTTGCTCTCGACATACCACATCTTGAGCTCCTGAGGTCCCCCGAGGCTTTATGTGGCTTTGAGAGAGCCTTAGTTAAGCTTGATTTGATGCAGCACTCTTGGAGCCAAAACAAAGCAAAGCTTTTGGATTTCCTAAAGAGCACATTTTCTGCAGAGCACTTAATTTGTATCGTAAAAGAGTCAGTGCCGCTCTGCCCTCCATGGGGTAGAAGCAGGGGGTTTGTTCCCTTCTGCCTCCCCTGCACACCTGTGTTATCCATAGTTACTTACCTGTATTTGCCTGCAGACCTTGGGAAGGATTCTCCTATGAATAAGGTGATAAAAATGAGGCATGGGCGGCTATTTTGCTTTGAGCCTAGTGCGCATCTGGAGGCCCTTTTTGTCCTGCTGTGCCTGTGCAAAAAGGTATCTGAGAAAGCAAGGGAGAGAAAATGCACGTTAGTAAATATGTGGTAATGCTGCACAAATAAGAGAAGTGGGAGAAGAGCAAGAAAAACCTTGCCCACCAGTATTGTCCTATGGGTAGAGAGCCTTGTAGCTGAACAGGCAGTGTACAGAAAACCTAATCCCCTGGATATTTTCTCAGGCCTAATCTGATGGCCTCTTTCCATGGCTGATTGTTGTCCTATTTATTCTTACCCTTGGCCACAACTCATGCAGCAGATAAAAGTATGAGATGGCCTAATACTCTTGAGGTTCTCAGCCCACATATCAGCTCATAAATATCTCTCCCTGATGCATGTGGCAGATCACTAAGCAGAAACCCCTCGACGGTGCTGCTGGGCAAGTGGCAGCAGAGCTGCCCTGATCACAGGCAGGGTAATGTGCTTGTGGAGCCCCTCGTGCTCCTCATGTGTTTGACCAAGCAGAACGTGCTCATGAGGACTTTACGTGGCAGGAAGCACTCCTCTGCCCAGCACACGCAGGTGCTGGAGACTCGCCAGAGACTTGTCTTTGCTGTGCAGGTGCGAAGCTGGCACAGTCCCACCCAGGTCAGCGGGCAGCAAAACGTGTGAGATGAGAAGCTGCTCCGTGATGTCAGCTGTTACGCGGCTCTGCGCTTACTTCTGCCTGCATGGGCTGTGGCCCAGCATAAAAGAAAGGAGGATGAAATCCAGCATCCAAGAATGCCACAGGGTGGGATTAAGGATACAGAGATGAGACAGCAGTTTAGGAGCATGTTTTCTGCACCCAGCTGGGCTTTGCTGTGTGGATGTAGAAGAGAGGTATTAAAGCTCTGAAATGCACCTCTTTTTATTCTTAATTTGCATCCCCAGCTTATTTTGTTAGGGATCGGTAGGAACCTAGTTTCTGTAAATGCTTGCAGTCTTGCCTGGGACATCAAGGACCGGTGAGATCTGCAGCACGCGGAAGGTGGAACAGCTCTTTGATTGCCTGCTGTGTGCAGGGATTGGAGGATAGAGGTTGGGTTGAGAGAGGTGTCTTGTGGGAGCCTGTGATACGCATCTGATCCTCCTGAGATCTCCATGAGAGCCCACGACGCGCACTGGTGTGGGACCACAGGGACACATGGGAAGTGTGTAAGAATCCTAAGATACAGGTGCTCCTTCATGCCTAGATATCCAGGCAAGCAAAGCCACGTGCCTAGGCAAGGAGATGGGAAAGTAATGAAGTGTGCAAACTTTGCTTTGGTTCTTGCTAGCCAGCTCCTGCGCGCTCCCTCGATGTGCAGTACCCGGTACGAGGGGAGCTCCGTTTCCACTGCTGTGTCCGGGCACAAGCTAACGAGTAACACAAGCTAGCAGTAGGAAAAAATAAAAACCATTCTGGACTCTTTATGTAATCTGTGTAAATCTATCTAGGTAGTGTGTGCTTGCTATGCCTATTACACTCTCGTGTGTTCTGCTCTGCACTGCTGTTGCTTTACACGTCCTAAATAATATCCTTTCCTAAGACTGGAGGGAAGTAGCACTGACTAGCAAGATAAATCTGATTTACCTGCAGTGCTAACAAAATATTGAAGAGATGTTCCCTGGGAAAAGGTGGCAAAAGCATTAAATGCGTTTTCCATACAGCAGAACTCCTTTATCATTTAGTTGTTGGGGGTTTTTTTTCCAGTTTGGTTTAGTTTCAGTGAGTGAATAAGATCTGCACGCATTATTAATAGTCAGGAGCACGAGCAAGCTGGCTTTTACCCACAGCCCTGCTGTTATTCTCTAACGCACAAATAAACTATAGCTAAATTGCAGAATTAATCGCGTTACATTTTTGGTCCCCGATAAGGAAAATGCTACTCTGTTTTTATTTATTCTGAGCCTGGAAAACAATTTAGCTGAGTTCCTCTGGATGTGCAATTTGCTTCCATTTCGGCATCCTACGGCATTACATTAGATCTTATCATTGCTCCTGCACTAGTGCGTCTAAGCAGCATTCCAGTGGCTGATCCACCTTCTTCAACTCCACCGATAAATGAACTGGGACAGAAAAGCTAATTACACCTTTGCTATGGAGGAAGGTTTGCTATTATCCAGTCTACCCACTCCAAAATAAATGTACTCTGGGATCTACACGCCGTAGCAGGTTTGGTTTTCCCTGTAGAGCTTGGGGGCTCCATGACATGTAGGTTTTTGGGGGGTTTGGTGTTGATATGTCTTTGGGATCTGGACCTGTGGACAGAGGCAGCAGCAGCCATTTACCAAAAGGTCCAGAATCCTTTTATTTTATAATGTGCTGAAAATTTGGAAGGGCCTAGGCTCCAGATCTGATTTATAGTATCTCTTGGTCTGCCGACTGTCTTACCCAGGCCTGTAAGGATTGCTAAACCACAGACCACCAATACCTGCACTTCAGGAAAGGCTGAAGGTGGTGGGAACAGTGGGAACTCGCTGCTTTTAGCAGGAGGTGAAGGAAACTTCTGGAGCTGGGATGAGGGAAGCGCTGGAGGCAGGAAGGAACACAGCCTTGCAGTTGGTGCAAGTCGGAGTAGGCTCTAAACCCTAAGGCATGTTCTTTATGGGGCATCGGTAGGTTTGCTGTATGTGCAGACCCACTCAGCACTATAAATGTTATAAACCATAGTCATAAAAAATAACAAGTATGTCTAAGGAAGCCATGACCTGATTATAAAAAAACATTCTAGTTTCACTGAACGAAGTATTTCCTCAAAGTGATTAACTCAGATGGAGTAATAAATGAAGTAATAAATCTCTGCATTTGATCCTCTGGGTTTAATCCATGAGACAAGATTTATGACTGGACCCATTAACTCTTGTACTGGGAAAATGCTCTAAATCTCTCATCCGCATTATATTAATGTGGAAGGTTTGCATTCAGACAGGTACAGCTGAGCTTTCCGTTTGAAGTAGGGAAAACTTTTGATAATATTTCACACTAAAAATATGCACGATAAGGTCCCTAAGCAGCGCTCTTCTGATGTATGCAGTATTTTGCTGGTCGTTCTGAAATTAAGCTATGGTCTGACTGAAAGCTAAAGAAGGAGGGAAATCGATTTAAAGCTTCAGTCTGTTCTGAATTCAGGGTGCTGTAGCCAGATGTGTTGGCTACTCATGGATCTATTTCTGCACAGGAGAAGACCTTATGAACTGCAATGTATTGTCCTAACAGGATGTGTTAAGAACAGAATTACCTCTGCATTTCACTGTCTCTCTGGATTTAAGCCAGTCTACAGCAGGCGTATTCAAAGGTCCTGTATATTTATTTGTACATATTAATAGTCTGAACAATTAGGAAGACACCAAAGTATATTGGTCTGTTATGTAGGAGATTCAGCCAAGCCAAGACCTCAACAGATGTGGGCTTTTGGATAGCTCAGGAGAAAGACTAAAAATGACCTCATATTAGGCAACTGCAAGTGCCTACTCAATAGCAGGGTTTGGAAACCTTACAAGGAATCTAGGAACCTCATTTTAAAGTATTTTTAGCTCCAGATCTTGTGGCTGACCCATTCTGTAGCAAAAAGACTGTCAGCAGTGCTTGCTGTACAGAAGCATTCAGCTACCATTGTCTGCTGAAACCTTAAAGCCACAGGCTTAAAGTCTGGCTTTTATGGTACACAGTACCTTTCTTAGAAAACTGTATTTCAGGACACTTTCTGTAGTTACAAAATAGCTGCAGAATGATGTGCAATATCAACTGGCAGTTTTGGCTTCATAGACAATGTGCTCAAGTGAGATCTCTTAATTTCTGTTTGAAAATGGGCTTTTGGTTTATAGGGTAGAAGAAAAAAACCAAAACCAACCAACCAAAAAACCCACACAAAACACAAACCAAACAAAAGAAAACCTAAATTCACAGGTGAGCTAGAAGCAATATCTCATTTGGGGGTTCTTTTAATGGAATTAATGCAGAAAAGCCATATAGTCTGTGTGTCATTATATAATCCAGTAGTCAAAAGTAATTAAGGGGGAGTTCTGTGTGTGAGTGTATATATACACATAGATATACACAGATAGATACCTATCTAAAACCACTCGCTGCTTAAAGTGTGTGCCTATTTTCAGGTCGTTACTTCTGACACTAATGGGGGAGTAAGTTCCTTTACAGTGTGCTTTCAGACGCTAATATAACGAGCTTGTTATTATCCACAGCATTCAAAGTCCCTTAACATCAGTGGGAGTTTAATTATAAAATATCACCCCATAATAAGGACACGCAGTTGTTCATAAGTGGAAATATTAAGGCTACTCCAGTTACAGGTTTCCCTGTAGCTGCTGTGGAAAGACAAAGAGCTCTCTGCCTGCTCTCAACAAGCAGAGAAGGTGTAACCCGGGTTAAGGGCCGATCCTGCGCGTGCTCAGCTGTACTGGCTGAATAGTCCATTGACAGCAAAGGAAATCTTTGGAAGATAAAATCTTGGTATCCTGTGGCCATCTAGGATTTCACCCAGGCTCCATAAATTAAAGTGGGTATGTAATTTTTTTTTTTTTTTCCTTTTCTTTTTTTTTTTTAAACTGGTGAGGTGGCAAACTGTGCAGGATTGGTTTGGGATGAGTATCTGGAAGGTGATTTAAATTAGTGAGCTGCCCATAAATTTCCACACTTCTTGTTTGATCATTTCTGACACTCAGTGTTGAGTTAAAATGTTCCAAGGGCAGCCAGGCACACTCTCATTCAGCACCCACGTTCTCACGGCTTGTGTGTGCCTGCGACCCGTGCCCGACCAGCCCTGCGTGAGCTTTGCTCTGGCAACTCAGGTCAGCTGGTTGTGATAACGTTTGATCCAGGCGACTTTTAAGCTGCTGATGGGACGTGCTGAATTTCAGGAACTTTTTCAGGGCTGCCAATGGGAGGCAACAATGTTGTTAAAATTTGGTTTGCCATCTGGACTAATGCAAAGAGTGTGTTAAAGCAAAGCGTGACCTTCTGCAAACCAGCTCAGCTCAGGCTTCTCAGAGGAGGGTCGTGCTGGTAAGGCAGGTAGTTCCTGAACTGCATCCATCCATAGCCCGATGGCTGGAGATAGGGCCTCCTGCTCTCAGGAGTGCTCTGAAATAACTTGTGTGCCAAAGTTCCTGACACACTTAAGGCTGCTCTGTGTTTTGCGACGTCGTCCCCTGCGCCGCGTTGGGTGGGTGAGCTGCCCTTGCTCTTTGCATGTAGAGCTCTTACAGATGTCAGGGGGGTGTTGCCCAGGGTGCCTGCATGTGTGTGAGCTGCAGGGGCCGTGGTTCCCCTCTTTGTGCTCAGATGCCCTCCTGGGCATCCTTTGCTTTTGCTTTTGGTCAGCTGTCAATTTTATACAATACTATCAACACTCAAATGTTCCTCCATGCCCGGTAGATCTGGAAGCAGTTAATTAGATGAGTACAACCAAAGCCAAAGTGAAAAAGAGATTCCCCTTCTCTTTGGAGGTGTTTCTGGAGAGCCAGATGTCCGTCATCTGCTGCAGTATCCAAATGCTGGCCTTGAAATAGTGGAGAACCGCGGGGTGGGTGGTGGTCATGCAGAGTGCCAGAGGCAGGCTGGGTGAGATGTCTGGGCTCTGCCAACTGTCACAGCAGTGGAAACAGAGAATGACTCGTTCTGCATGGCTGTGGTTTGCTGCTGGTGTAACTTTGCAGAATTTAACCCCAGGCCCTGCTCGTGGGAGCTCCTCTGATCATCCCACTCCCTTCCCTGTCCAGGAGCGGGGGAGTGCGGTCAGCCGTGCTCAGCGAGGAGGGAAAACATACAGGACTCTCAGCAGTGGGTCTGGCCCATGACATTCCCTGGCTGTGCACTTGAGCGACCCATTTCTTCCCCTTTGGTTTATTCTTTCCAGCTCTTGCACAGGGGAATAATCTGTTTCCATTTTATTCTTCTGACTCAAGTCAACGTGACTGCTCACATCAGCTGCATTTACAAGATCAGGCTCCCTGGTTTGTAAAGCTGCACAGAGTTCACCTCTTGGTAAAGTTCTTTTCTTACTTGCAAATCTACCCGAGAGAAAATGGTCAGAAAATGTGCTACTGGTTCTGACATTCACTAACCTACCATTTAACAATGGTCGAAAGGATTTCTTTATTTTTATCTAGAGTCCAGATTGATAAATCTTTAATAAACATCTGGTTTTTTAGATAATGCATCTTTTGAGCTATGCGTGTGCTAAATTCCGCACAGAGATGAGCTTCAGTACAGAAGAAGAAAAAGAAAAGCTCACATATAAAATTTCAGCCCTGGGAATCTGATGTTTTAATCAGTTTGCTTAATAAAATACAGTAAGGCTGTTGCAGTTATCGGCAGGTCACTTTTCAGAAATTTGACACTTGGAGCTGTCACATTTCTTCATAGGAACCGCAGAAATAAATGGCAAATGCAAAGCGTTCAGCCGAAGTTGTGTTAACTCCCAAGATGACTTTCACATTCTGTTGCCTCACTGGCTTAAGTTCATAATGACAGCACTGCAAATCTGATGTCTTTGTACTGAATTTTTAAATCATCCTTAGAAGAAAGAAAATTCAGGCATCTAACCAATTAAGACTAGGGGTTTGGATTTGGAGTTACAGACACTTCAAAGAAAGCTAAGTTTGCCCCAAAAGATGTTTTCCCATGTCACTTTTGGTTCAGATATGAACTGGGAGATGTATTTGGTATTTAAAAAAAAAAAAGCTGTTTTTTTTCATAGTTAAAAGACATCTAAACAAGCTTGTGGTTGTAACAATGACTGTCATGTCTAAAAAGTAGTTGTATATATTATAACATAATAAGATAATAAATAATACATGTCTGTCCATATCTATTTATCCACCCATCCATCCATCTAGCCATCCATCCATGTAAATCCATTCCTCTTAACTGTGAAATTACAAATAGCAGAAGAATGCTCGTTCTCTCTGATTCTATCTGGTTTTTCCTACCAACCTAAACCTGAGTTCTAAAGGAACTCATCCTTTCAATCCAGTTTACTAATCTAAATTTTTGTGTGACACCAAAAACATCAGGGTGACCAACATGCAGCTCTCCTGTTGTCTTCAGCAATGACTTTCTGTGCTTGGCCTTTGTTTTCGGAGAGGAGAGGTCCGGTGAGAAGCCATTATTGGCATTGACAACTGGTTACGCTTTGCTTCCGTGCAATCTGCATCAACTGATGCAGGAGCAAGTCAGGCTGCACTAGTGTCCAGGCGGTGTGGGGGTTTTCTAGGCAGGGACCAGACCAGGGACGTGCCTCTGGTGCAGAAAATGCATCCAGAGTCACAGCCCTGCAAAGCTGTTGGTCTCTGCCCGAATCTGAGGACTGGGACATCTGGGGTCCAAACCCCAGCAGTGTCTCCGTGGGCTGCAGTCAGCTCAGTGGTGTTTTCTGGTAGCTACTGGTGGTGGAGGAGAGTCCCCACTATCCTTGGCAGGGCCATAGGAGGCTCAGGGAGCTGTCTGGGGTTTCGGAGGCAGGCAGGGGAGCGCTCCTCCCTCATGGGGGGCATCACTGCTTAGCAGTGAAGTGACTACTACCAGCTGCAGGCTCCAGAAATGCTGGTTTTAATAACTGAAAGCTTTGCTCCCCTACACAACTCAGAGCTTTATACCCTCCTCCTACAAAAACTTCCCAGGTCCTTTTGCTGCTGGTAGAATGTCCGTGCCCTACAGGAGCCGGTTGCCTGCTGATGCTGGCAGCTGGAAATGGGCATTTCACTACAGGGCACAGTGCTGAGGTGGCACAGGGACCGTGGAGGCTCATCCCTGTGCTGCCCAGCGAGCGGGCAGATCTGCAGGGATGTACTGGGACAGCCTGGCACAGGCAGCCCCCAGCCCAGACCCCAGCGAGGGGCACTCTGTGCAAAGCCCCGACGCCAGGCTTCTCTGCTGCGAGCTTTTATCTTCCATGCGGGACACGGATGTTTAAATAACCTCTCTAACCTGAAACTTCATCGTCGCAACGGGGCACCCCTGAGGGAGAGCAGTGAGGGGGGTGAGCGTGGAGAGGTGGTGGGGCCGCTCTCAGCACGTCTGCCTTCGCCAGCATGGGGCTGGACACTCCTGCAGGGGGTCATGGCAGTATCTGGCATATGGCAGGAGTAAGTACATCCCATCAGAGGAAGGGGCAGACAAGGCAGGGGCGAGGTTGGGGTGGTGGGGAGACAGCAAGAGAAATACTTGGCGTGGTGGGATGCCGGCGAGACCAGTGCTGCAGAGCAGTGATGTTCGCACAAGTAACTAACTCTTTTTGGCTGCCTTAGCATCCTCATTATGAATTATTTTAATTTCTTCTGTGGATTTATTAAGCGCTTCTTGTCCTGGTGGCTCAGCACTTATTTACCAAGTTAAACCAAGCAGTAAATTACCTACGCTTGCCTGGCCACAACGGACAATGCGATAGAACTGCCGTCGCTAGGTATGGAAATGACAATCAGGCCAGAAATAAAGAAAACTGGAAGGCTTTTACTGTATTTGCTGCCTTTGCCTTCTGCTAGATCTCCCTAGAGAGAGCCATCTGTGCTGGAAGGCCTCCTGGAGAAGACCTCTGCTGTCTCAGGGCTTAAAATTAAGGAGCCTTCCATCTGATGGATAGGCACTGATTTTCCTCCTGCTGGAGCCTGTGTACACTGTTGCTTTTTTGCCTCAGCTCCTAATACCAGTATCAAAATGAATCTTCTCCTCAGAAGATTCCAGTCCAGCCTGGAAACTTGCTCCATCCGTTTATTCTGGCTCCACTTTGTCTTCTGCAACAGAGTTGCAGCAGGGCTGCGTTTCCCCCAGTGACTCGCGGGTAGGTCGGGTATTAGCCAGGCACACAGGACTTCTGTGCTGGTTCCACAGTTGGCCCTTCTCCATGGAGCCCATTAAAGCTTTTACACTACAGTTTAGCCTAAGAAATTCTATTTTATCAATTTTATTGTCCTCAAGGTATCATGGTGCATGTCAGACTGGATTATACAAATGAAGACAGCTTTACCAAGAGCCCGTTAAAGGCTCTGTGCTAATTTTATAACTTAGTTTATAAAGTGCTTCTGCTGACACTGAATTGATTGTGAGGGAAGAGGCAGAGGCTGTTTGGACTTTTGCTACAGTGCTTCTCACAGTCGTGAGGTTTAGTCAAGAGCATCAGATAATCGTAGCGGGTTCCCAGCATTTGGTTGTTTACAATCCCCATACGTTTTCTGCACAAACATTTTTCCTTTTCTGATGTTTGTTTTTGCTGACCCTCTCTAGTCAGGAGACAGGGTTCCCTTATTAATCTCTAAATCAGAGACATTTAATTGGTTTCTGTGATTTCAGCATGGGTTTGGTCAAGTTCCAGTGGAAAAAATGTTGCTTTGACCAACCGCTGTGATGTCTGTTTTTCCAAGCAGGAGACAGAAGACAGAGCAGAGATAAGACACAGGCAAACAGAGACTGTCTTTCCTAATTACCAATGGCCCATTCTACTGTGCCACGGCAAAAGGCCAAATGTATTACAGAACATAACAATATAACCGTTTATATGTGCTTAATATTTGGGGGAAAAAAACCATGCACTTAAGAGTATCTTCAAGAGAAGGAATGTGCATGTTTCTGTGGAGCAAACGAGCACTTTGTGAAGGGGAGAATTTCCTTCTATCTTTCTGTCACGGTCACAGTGCTGTTTACATTCACAACCATACTCAGATCAATTCATGATGAAGGCAGGCTCTCTAATCACTGGAAAGAGTCCAGAGTATGTCAGGAATTTTTGAGACTCTTTCTAGGGTGCACTGCAGCTAATTAAATCCAAAGAATCATGGAAAATAACAATAAAAGAAAAAAAAAAAAACAGTAGAGGAAGTGCAAATACAGATTGCAGAACTAACCTCAAGGGTCTTTGCCATTTCTAAGCTGTCTTCACTTGAATCTAATTTTTTTGGGGAATAGCTGAATTCATTTACATTTCTATGTACATCTTACAGTCCCAGTAGGATGGGCACTGCCTTCTTCCTTTCCTTCCAGCTCCTGGTGTGCTTCCACGCTGGTTAGACTCTCTAGTGCTGGTTGCCTAAGGACTGGACACATAGGAGATGGCTTCACTGGAGAGGGATACTGGAGCAGCCCTCTCATGGGGGGAGAATTGCCGGACTTTCCCACTTGACCTCTGGTGAGAGAAGATGGGCTTCAGGAGCTCACAGAGCTTTGCAGAGAAGCCATCTGCTCTGCCACTGCTCCCAGGTCCACGCCGAGGCTGAGAGGCCAGCAGCTGCTGGATCATCTGGGCCCCACTTGTTTATTTGACTTCAGGGAGTCTTTGAAATCCTGCTATATGAAGTCTTGTGTAAATACATTAAAAAAAAAAACAAACCCAAAACTTATATTTTTATAGGAATAAAAAGAAATTTCTGTGTTCCTCATTGGCTGAGCTTGTTTCCCACCGAGGAATGTGAAGTTGTTTTAAGTAACTAGTAAAGTGGCTGCAAAACTTGAGGAGGAGCTATAGGAGGGATGCAGACTTTGAATGTGTAAACCCTTGGCTGTGACCCTATAGACTGGCTATGGAAATGTGTTTGGGAGTATTTGGGGTGTACATACAGGCTGCAGGCCTAGGGTCTGTAGTGCTTAATGCTGCCAAAGATTTCTATATAAACAGATACATGCAGATAACAAATACTGTGTCAGCAACAAACCTCAGTAACCCCAGTCCAAGGCTGCAGAGCACCTTTTTGTCTCGTTTCTGCTGGTGCAAGGCTTTCTTTTGAGATCGAACCTCATGGAGCTGAAAACCTTAGAGCCCCAGGAGCCATCAGATGAGTGACATGGCTGAATAGTGACTTCATTCAGTGTTCTCCCTTCAAAAATGTTCTTTTTTTCAATCTGCTGATTTCGTTTTGTTTTCTGACAGTCAGTTGCCATTAAGTTCCCAAGTATTTTCTACCCTTACACATGTGATGTGTGTCTATACATCTTGTGTAACCTCAAAGGCAGAGTAGACTTATTTAATGATTTTTCTCTTCAAGAGCCATTTTGGGTTTATTTCTTAGCAAAAACATAGGTGCTGGGAAGATGCCAGGTTGTCACATCTCGCAAATAAGTAGATGAGCTGCCCTCTAAAACTTCACTTTCATCTTTGCAAGTTCCTAAATCTCCCTTGCTGGAGAAAACATGGTAAAACAGCAGACGTAGGGCGTATCTGAACAATAGCCATTGTGGACTTACCCCCACCCCTGTTCCCTAACCATCGTGTGAGTGGAGGAATGTGGAAGAAAAAGGTAGTTGAGTGGTAAGGCAGGAGATGGGGAGTACATTTGCATGCCCACGGCTGTACTCCTGCCTTGGGGTGCTTGCCAGGAAGGAGGGAGGATGACACTTTGAAGGAAGAGCATTTCAGAGCATCCTTTCACCTTTTGCAGGGTTTTGGTTTTTTGTTTTCATTCTTTTACTGTCCCATCCTGCTCCCACACGAGTCCATTGATTTCCTGAGCCTCCCCCTCAGTGAGTGATGTGCTGGTGCCTTTAGTTGTCAAATGCTGCTAATACACGAGATTTTTCCCAAACGCCTTAATTAGATGATGCCAAGCTGAACCTTACAGTCTCCAAACCATATTTCCTCCATTCCTCTCTGTCTTTTAATGAAAAAAAGGCCTTTCCTCTGACATTATGCAATGCTTTTGTTTTAAACAGATTACACTGGAATTCTCACTCATGAGCTTATTACAGTTTATAATCCCCCAAAACTCCATTGTGAGTCCTCTTGTAGTAACAAGTACCTGTCTGTCACATATGCCAATGTCTTATCTCATGAGAGCAGACAGGCACAGAGGGTGCCCTTTGCTGAACACTTCGAGGTACGTGCTGAGGTTGCTTGTCTCTTTTTGTGCGAGCTTATCCCAAAAGGAACGTGCCCTCTGAGAAATCAATATTGCTTCTATATTTATCCAGGGGTTTTGTTGGTTTGCTTAGCTGCGCCAATGCAAATCCCAACCAGAAAAGGTACTGAAGCAGGAGGATTAATTTTGACTCAAAAAAGCTGTAGGATATCATGCCATATGTGTGGTCTGCTCTGTCTGCAATGAGCAGCAGCAGGGTGAACTTTCAAGTAGCTGATTTTTCATGTTAAAAACAAAAGTAAAAATTACAGTTCTTTGTAGTCCCCTGTAGTGCTTTTAGGTCCTCGGAAATGTGCAGTGGGCAGAGGGGGCTTTGCTTTGCTTGCTCCCAGCCGAGGGGATCCGCTCATCTTACCGGCAATAACTTTAAGACCTAAATTTCTTACAAACTGTCCAGTCTAATCTTAGGACTCGATTTATCTCCAGTATCTTCCTGCCTACACTTTTGCAGGTAGTGATAGAGGTTGTTCATCTTTCTGCAGCGATGGGGGAAGACTGCAAGCTCAGAAAACCAGCACTCATCCTTGCTATAAAAGTAATTAAGGAACTTGCTGTATTAACATGCACAAAGTGAAGCCAGATTGCATCCTCCCCCGAGACCCTGGCGAGAGAGAGATACTTGGGCTTTATCACAGAACACTGGCTCTTCAGCTGGGCTAATTGAACTGTCATAAGCAGTGCATCAGTTAAGACAGTCAGATACATCTCCATTGTGGAATCCACAACTGACAAGGTGTCTTTCTCTGGAGAAAATCCCGGCCGCCCTGCAAGGCTTTTGGCTTTGGAGCTGGGGGCAGGGAGGGGAGGAGGTTAGAAAGAAGAAAAGGGAAAAGGCAGGGGAGTTAAAAAGGTCTGGGGCCTAATTGAAGTTAGAAGTGATCTTATTTTAGAGAATGTTTTTTTAACGGGAGTGCTGCAACCCTCTGCCTCAGTGTTTTGGATTAAATTACTGTTGGGTAGAGATAAGCTCCATTAGGGCTGTCATTTCTAAAGGAGGCTTTTCCACAGCCATTACTCCCCCTTCCTCCCCCAAACATCAGGTATAGTGATAAAAACATTAATGGGGGCCAGAGTGGGCCATGAGGATGAACTTTTTATTACTATGCAAATGTAGGCAATCTAGGAAATTAATATTTCATGTGTGCCTCTCTTCAGAAGGCGTGTTTCGATTACAGGCTCCCGGTCCCTCGGCCAGGTGGCTGGCTGCTAGAGCTGTTGGCGTAAGCAGGGTCTTGAACTTATTTTTGCCTCTTGCTGGCTGTTATCTGGGGACCAGTCAGGGAACTGGCTGTGTTGTGTCTGGGCAGGCTGCCCTGGGGGGTATCTTAGCATTGCCAGGAGAGGAGCGGAGCATCTGGGTGTGCAGCACTACGAGTGCCGCTTCCCAGCCCGTAACGCCGTGCTGTGCAGTCTGCCCGGGAAGTCGGCTGGGGAAGGGGAGCTCTGAAACAATTACAGAAGCGATTCAAGCAGTTTTCTCTGCACTCCCCTAGCAGGTAGCTAGGCAGTGCAACAGACAGACGAACAGCCAAGATGCAAGTAGGGCAAGTTGCTGTCTGGTGTGATAACCCCGCCGTGTGTTGGTACAGCAGTGAGTAATGCAGGCAGGGCCAGAGCACTGGGGTGCTCATAGGAGTGGTTTGAACGACGAGCAGGTCTGCTTGGTGCAGGTGAAGATGCAGATTTCCCCAGGCTCCCCCAGGGGCACTGGCAGTGCTTGCATCTGCCTTTGAGAGAAGCAGGATGCGGTCCCCCAGCACTGGCTGATGGCAGAAGCACTGCATCTGCAGCACGGTTTGTGTGGTCCCTTTGGCTGGGGCTGGCCAGAGGCACGCTGCCCAAAAAGCCTCACGTGCTCAGGAATACCGAGTTATAGCTGAGTCCTGCCCCTCTTCTCTTTTCCTTGGGCACTTTGCAAGGAGCAGCTGCTGTTTCTCCTTGAGGAAGCCTTGCAGCGTGCTGGCCAGATGAGTAAATGCTGCTGGACCGTTTGTTCAGCGGCAGGCAGTTGTTAAATGGCCCAGCCAAAGTGATGTAGGACTCAGTAGTGAAGTTCAGGATGTGTCTCAGGATTCAAGTGCTCACATTTTTCTTTACCATGTTTTTAATGAACGGTTATCACAAAATATATGCAAAGCAAAAAGGGTGAGTCGATACGTATCGCAACCTGAGACCACGCGGGCAGCATTCTGCTTCAGATGCGCTCATCCAGAAGTAAGAGCCTCTTAATGTGTTCAGGGCATTAATAAACTTAAAGTGGATTTGGAGAAAAGGTAAGAGAATTGTGAATTAAATATTGATCCCAGTATTTCATTGCTGAATTGCAGGCATTCAATTGCCCGTGGATTATTCTGCCATCGCATTGTAGCAGCTAGAGATGGAAAAGCCGTACAATTATCCCATTCATCTCCTTGCCAATGGAAGAGTGTTCCCCACAGTACATTCTCATAGTGGTTGTAGTTGATTACTTAATTCCAATTACTGACAGTCTACTAATTGCTTAGGCTGTATTCCAATTTTTGTCAGCCCTCCCATCATGTTAACTCCTTATCTAGAGATCTGCCCTGCCTTCTGGAGGGGGATCACACGAGTGGTTTTGAATAGGAACTTTAAAATAAGCCAGAGTTTCCCTCTGTATTTTCTTCTGTTCATCTTCATTTCTGACTGCGTGCGTTCTTGATCCACCTGCACTTTATAAAATAAACAGGCAAACTAAAATGACTCCAAATGAGTCATTTAAGGCGAGCAGACGTGTGTCAGCATTCCTCAGCCATGATTATTTCCCTTTCATTGTGACCTGGTCACTAGCCTCCAGCGGATGGCTTTCTGATTTTATATACTTCTAAATAAATTAAGGCAAAATATCTCTGCCAAAATCTCTAGCATCAGATTCACATCATTTTTCCCCTGCCATTAGAGAATTGTCCTCCAGCAATCCTTAGTTCCAGAAATGAGTCTTGATGAAAAGGAAATATTAACTTTCTCTGTTTCTCACTGGTAAACTCACGCCTCAGCCCTTCACCATCTTCTCTGTTCCTAAAACTGCCCTGGTTTACCCCAAGCCATTTTCCTGTCCGAGAAAAATTAGCTGTGCACTGGTGAACACCAGAGGTCATCGGGCAGTTTTCTGACTGCCCAAACTCCTTTAAATCATCTACTTACTCCCTCAAACATTTTTTTTGGCCAGCAAATATGTGTGAGTGAGGGTTTCTTGATGGGACTGGGCAACCAGAAAGGTACCAGATGGAAAGGTTGGCAGAGATGGGGGTCATGGGAGAGTCAGGACAAGTCTGTGAGGTTTATTTAAAAAAGAAAGAGCTAGCGATGGAGCCAAAGGGTGAAAGGCTGGTATGGCTCTGGGGAGATTAAATGCTTGAAGGTGGAAAAAAGGACTTTTCTTCTGCATGTGCGTGCACTGCCGAAGTAAGTAGTGAAAGGCATCGGGGGTGTTAGCAGCAGACTGGCAGGATGTTCAGCGTCCTGAGTGGTGCTGGGCTTTGCCTGGCCCCATGGGGGGGAACGCGGGCACCGAGGGGCTTGGCAGGCTGCCTGCACCCCCAGACCTCGGCCATCCCTGCAGGTTAGGTGAGTGTGGAAGGAAAGTCTTGCTGTTCAGAGCAGCCTTGGGAAGTCTCCGAAGGGACGGTGGTAAAGAGGCTTAGTTTTGATAGGTGAGGGCATGGCACGCCCAGACAAAGCGACAGCAGATAAATGACTGTCATTTTCAACCACATCTCTGGCATGGAGTTTTGTGAAGGAAGATTTCGAGGGACAAAGAGAGGAATTTGACTGTTGCTGGGGATTGCAGCCAGAAAGAAGTAAGTCGGTAAAAGAAAGTCCACTTTTTAAAGAAGTTTACAGAAGACAGACAACCATGTGAAAGCAAATCTATTAGACCTCCAGGCATGTAAACTTGAAGAATTCTGCTCAGTCACGAGATGACACAGAGATATGTCAAGCTTTCAGCCTGAGAGCTTACAAAATGGCTTAAGTCTTGGCTTCACTTTTACTTTGAACATCCCAATTGAGTGCTGAGTGAAAGAATAGCCAGGGAGCAAGCTGGCTGAAAATGAGCCTGTGTGGCAGAGCTACTGCTTTGAACGTGCACGGGCTTTGTTATCTGAGGCTTGCCAAGTTTTTAACCTGATAAAATTAACTAGGGAAAGGAAAATGTGCAAAGGGAAAAATGTTACATCCATCTGCAGTTTCAGATGAGTTCAGGTTACAGAGCGAAGTGCAGTTCACATGAGTTATTCTAATATTTCAGGAACTGTGGTCGAGACCATGGTTGCATTTGTGACTGGCAGTGTAGAATAACCTACAGGAAACATTATCTGGCCTGAAGAATACACAGGCTGAGACAGGGATGCTGTATGTTAGCTCAGGGTGTAATATCAAAAGGAGCTATGATCTCCTGTGATAGCTGCTTGTGACAGAAATGTATTGCCAGCTGCTGTAGTTACACTATGTAACCTCTAAAACAACTGCCACCATCACCTCCAAACAACAGTTTGTGGGTTTTTAATCTTCTGTTTGATGGTTCACATGGCCATCCTCTCACAACGTGAAATGCATCTCCATTAGGGATGGCTGTCTAAAGCAAGAGATCATCCTGCTGCTTTCAGCTTACCTTTTGTTGGTGTGTAGCTTGTGGTGTATGCACTTGGCTGCTCTCAAACCTCAGGATGTCCTGTGTATTTCTGTCCCTTGCAGTATGAGTCTGAACAGACAATAGGATGATGCAGGTGATATGGGCCCCGTGGGTCTTACGACTTGGGCAGTTATCTTCAGACATAAAATTTTTGTTGGAGTAAGCACCCAATTTTATACTTAGGATGATGGCATTCCATAATTAGAGACTGATGGTATTTAGGAAGTTTTAAAAATTCAATTCCATCAATTTCCATGCCAGTTCTTGGTAAGGTATTCGTGTTCAAAGGGATGAAAAAAATTACTACAAAGAAGGGATCAGACCTCTTTCTGTGTTCTCTCAGGACAAGGCTGAGTGGGCTGAGATTACGGGGAAGAAGATTTGGGTAGATCTCCTGAATATCTGTTAAAGAAGAAGAATAATTAAGCACCAGGATAGTTGCCTGGAGAAGTAGTCAGGTCTGCACTGAAGGGGATTAAAAACTCCTTGGGCACGTGTTACAAGCGTGACCTAAGTTGAGCAGTTCTTGTCTGTGAACCGAAGGGCATTGTCTGTTTTCAGCGATTCCTGAGAGCCAGGGAGGACAGACAGTGATTGTACACCAGTTCCTACCATTCTGCCTGGATTTAACTCTCCTTGTCTAGGCTGGGTTGTAGGGCTGCAGGTCTGCAAGCCCCCAAACAGTGCTGTATTTGTGGCAGTGCGCTAATTTGGAAGCACAACATAATTGCGAAGAAAGGTCAATGACCTTCTTCAGACTTAAGTGAAAAGATCTGTGTTCCAGAGGAGAGAAAGCTTTTTGGCAAACAAAAATAGCCAATTTTAGCAAAGCAGAAGCAAATAAATCAGTGAGCAAATGCCCTTCTGCTATTATTTAAGCTGCAATGCTCTTCTTTTTCAAGGTTGCTCTCCAGTTGAACCTTAAGCAGTTGCGAGCAGAAATTCTAGAATCCCCTTCCCGAGTAAATACCAGCTCTGGGAAGCAAGTGCAGATGTACAGGGTGGGGATGAACGACTGCAGAGACCTTGGCACTCCATTAGCACTGGCGGGTATAGAGTGTCCTCCCCGATCAGACAGTGCGGTTCACAACTCCTCCGTCTGCTCTCTCTGAAGTTTCAGTTAAAAGCAATCAAACCTCCATCCTGGATGAGTGGCCAGGCGGAGGGGACTACAGAGCTCTAGTCTTGCAGCTCTTCTCCCACCAGACGTTGCCATCAAGGCAGCTCTGGAAAGAGAAAGTGAGAAGGATGTAATTTCTGTTTCCTTTCTCTTGCTGCCATTAGCTATTTCACTGTGAAATGCTGAAGGAGCGGTTCTGGTGCTTTTGCTAAGAACACTTCTGGACAGACGTGGATAATCATGCGTGGGCCATCTGGCTGGTGGGAAGACTTTCCAGCAGCCCAAATGCAGCAGTGCCATCCTGAGAGCGTGGACCTTTGCACCGCTCGGAGCGATTACGGGATTTCGGTTGTGCTACTGAGCTGCCAAGCGACCCTCACTGCATATGAAATGAGTATGTCAGGGTAAGAATGGAAAACCAAACAAGCAAAAATATGTTTCCAAATGCTTTATAGTTTCTTCCTCCAGCTTTGCACCCAAAGGAAAGCTTCCCGGAGAGTTAGGGTTGGACTGTAAATTCAGGAAACTGAGGGAGCGTGCCCACGCGTGTGTTTATTTTCTAAGCAGCCATCCTTGGGTTGGGTCTCGCTTCCCAGGTGAAACGAGAGCCATGTTCCCTCCCCTGCTGCACGCAGCTCTGACAGATTGATGTAGTGTGCTCAGGAAGAAAAGAAATGCTTGTCCAAAAATTATTTCCCATATCTTTGAGAGGAACAAGCCATATTATTTTTTTTCCCTTGATTCTTAGCGCTGAAAGCTCTGCCTTTCCTCTTCAATAGATGACTGTGTTTGATGAAGGTTTTTGAACTGCCTAAATGGTCGGGTGTCAGAGATCTATAGGCAGCTGGTGTTTGTTTAGTAAATGATGTCCCTGTTATTGTAGTAAAAGACAGGCCTCGGTGGGCTATAAATACACTCTATTCCCATGCATCATACCTCTGTCCAAAGGTACATTTCAGACCTTTCTTTCTTTTTCATTACATTTCTCCCTCCCTGTCTCCCACTGGGTTATTACACTGAAACAAGACCAAACCAAGTAATTCATGTAATAACCCTTTCAAAAGGAAGCAGAATTTTCTATATACAACAGTTGTCATGTTGTTGCTGAAATCTTTATCGTTGTCGTTTGCAAACCATCGGTGCTCTCGTGTTACTTGAACGATGTGACAAAGATGACAATGAACATGTATTTAGTGAATAGCGTTACGGCAAAATGCTCCCATCTACCTGCATGAGGAATTGTGAAGTGGAAATGGTGGACGTGAATCTATTTCCAATGTTGATTCTCTGTCTGCGCTGTGGAGGGTTAGAGAAGGCAACTGATGGTTAATGAGGGCATGGGATTTTGTGATCAGATGGGTGACCAGGAGGGAATTTAAACATCAGGACTATTTCCTGTCTGTCTCTCCTCATTTTACTCCCATGATGGTGGTTCTTGAAGATGTAGAGGAGTTTTAGGTAATTTACAGGATCGCTAGAGCCCCACCAAGATCCCAAAGCTTACCAGACATTCATCTGGCTATCTAAAGCTATAAGGTCAGAGGAAAAAGTGGCTTTTGGGAACCATTTTTGTGGAACTTTATTTCCTGCATAAAAGCTCATATTCTTCCGGGTTTCACATCCACTGATATAAGTGTAAGAATAGCTAGTCTTGTGGGGTCCTGACTGTTTTGTTTCTGCTTCTGTTTGGGACTCAGTGTGTACAAGTGGGAGTTCCGTGCAAAGCTTGGAAGTGGGGCTTCTGCAGTAAACAGGACCCAACCTTTCCTTGTCTTGGATACTGTGTGGTCATTACTACCTCATGTTAGCTGAGTTGTCTCATTCTTTCCCCTTGCCCGTAACCCAAAGCTGCCTGTCTGCTCAGCTGGAACTACCAGTGTGATGCTACTGAGAATAAAAGTGCTCTGAGCCCAGCTGACATATAGGTGGTGCTGGATGGTACCTTAGAGTCAAATCCATCCCCCATCTGAAAACATCTGAATCCAGGAGAGGAGTGTATTTGAAAGAGGAAAGGTAATTGTAAACATTTTGAACCTTGGAGAGATTCATAGGTTCATCAAACTCTGAGCCCAAGCTTTCCAAATAAGAGCAATCTCTGCCCTTAGCTCTGCAGTAAATCTGAGCATCTGATATTTCATTCCTGGTGAACAACTGGCAGAACGCCCAGGAACACGGAGCCTTGAACTGTCCTCCAGTTAACACGTCAAAGTCTCCAGATGTGTGAGTGGGAATTAAGTGTCCCATAGGATCTGGGCACACCCTATGGCCAGAGTTGCATTTGACCCCGATTTAACAAATGTCCTTATGATTCAAAAATCACCTTCAGATTCAGAACCAGATCAAGTTGCTGGAGGAAATCCTCCTCTGGTAGGCAGAGAGTTAAATTTACTGTCCTCACCAAAAGGTCACAAGGACAAGAAAGGGTAACACTGCAGGTTTCCTGATCCTCTTCTGGAAGACACAGTCATTTGTTCAGTATGGAGAAGAAGAATGACCTCCTTTTAATATTATTTTTGTTCTTCAAGCATATCTGGCAGAATTAGAACTGCAATAAAACTGTCCCGATAGTGATGCAAATGTGTGAAATTGCAGCTCTCCTTCAACAACCTTTTGCTCTTCGTTTCTTTTAGGCTGTCAAGCTGCTGATTTTAAGGCTCCCCTTCCTCTGAAACAACATTTTACTGGGGGAAAAAAAAAAGTTATTTTCTCACTTTTTCCTGGCTTAACTTTACATTCTCCTCATTGATACTCCAAAGACGAATCTTTGAGGGAACAAAATAATTGGAATCTTCAGGGTATGAATTGTTCAATTTCCACTAAGTATGAAACCCTTCATGCTGAACTGTGAATACAGCAGGATGCACTTAGAAGGTGTATGAAAATGAAAATAAAAGGACACTGATTGAAAGGAGAGGGGGGGGGCAATTCATGAAAGAGACATTTCCTCAATTCATCCAAAGTACACAAAACTTATTTTAACTGCTTTCATAACAGATACCATGCAAAGAGACCCAATTAATTTTATCTTCATGCTGCTATACAATCTGTATAATTCTTTTGGTCACCAAAAGTCTGAGGTACATTATATAATTCATACACACTTCACTTCCTGGAAAAAAGAAATCACATTTAATCTCTTTTTATCTACGGATTGATCTGTCTGTGAACAGCTCCAAATCTTAGCTGGAAAAAAAAAGTGTAAGTAATAACAACCCGATAAATTCTGGAAGGAACCTTAAAGAGAAAGCATGTTTGCATCAGACAGAGATTGATGTTTAAATGGTGGAGCACATGCTGCGTGAATGTAATTGTGGTTAAAGGTGTGGTGCCTTATATCTTGCTATACAGAAGAGATGAAGTGCTTCTGCAAGAGGTCACAGTTCACTTGAGGGTAATGGAGGGAAGGTTCTAATTCCTTGTGAAGCTATAGAAAGCCAAGTCCATTTCCACAGTTTCTTGAGAGGGACTCACTTTTGGTTTCTGCTGCTGGAAACCAGCAACAGTTTTGTGTCTCAGCAAAGAAGGGGATTTGTCCAAGCCCCTCAAAGGAAAGCGCAGTTGGGCAGTGGGCAGAGACTGAAGGTTTGTGAAACATCGGTGCAGGAACGCAGGACAGGAAGGTCAAGCTGCCCTCTGGTTTTAAGGAATAGGTACCTTGTTTCCGTTGCAAGACTAGAGCCAGGTAAGTCCTTGCATTTTTGTTCCTGAAGTTCACTTCAGCTTGTAGTGAACATTACAGGCTGCTCAGTGTGCCTGAGCCGAGTGTACTGATCTTGTCTTGGGGATCTTATCAATGCTTATAAATATCTAAAGGACAGCTGTCAAGAGGATGGGGCCAGGCTCTTCTCAGGGGTGCCCAGTGACAGGACAAGGGGCAATGGGCAAAACCTGGAGCACAGGAAGTTCCATCTGAACATAAGGAAAAACTTCTTTATCTTGAGGGTGAGAGAGCCCTGGAACAGGCTGCCCAGAGAGGTGGTGGAGGCTCCTTCTCTGGAGAGATTCAACACCCACCTAGACATGATCCTGTGCAACCTGCTCTAGGTGAACCTGCTTTATCAGGGGGGTTGGACGAGATGATCTCCAGAGGTCCCTTCCAGCCCCTACCATTGTGTGATCTACGAGGATGTTGGAGAAGGAAAATGACACAATCTGCTAGAATTTGTTTATGTCAACAGATTATAATTGACAGGTTAGCGAGTAGGTATGCAGTGATTTGTGCTCTAGAAATGTCGAAGAAGCAGAATGGACGAGTAGATTGATTTCATAATTAAACATGAAACTGCCCCATTTTCTGGTTTTGTTGTCAGCTCAGAAACCAGCCCCAGTGTAACAAATATTTTTGTCCGGTTTACAAGACTTTCAAAAAGCTTTGGTGCAGTTTCAGATAACTTTGGGCTGAATTCAGCTCTGTACAGGGGTCTGGGTAAATCTGGGTCAGTGTATGGTTCCATGCACCTAGTGCAGAGAACTCAGCAAACTGCATACAGTTCTTTTTTTGCTGTGGGTTAATGCAGAGAAGAGCCACAGCCAAAGACAGACAAACTTGCAGGGGACTCCAAATGCTGATGTTGGTATGTGGGCCTATCTTATTTTTTAATACCCAAAGGCCCAGCTTTTAATGCTTTATGTTTGTTCTCTCATCTGAACGTACAACACAGTATAAAACTTACCTCCTGCAAAATGAAAGCATGAAAATTAGTCTTGTAATACTTAGGGAATTGAGCTTGATGGATCTAGAGAGCAAGCTGTGAGCAGCTCACCTTTGGGAGATAGTCCGTAGGGTACCTGTGGCCAGTTGGCATGTGGTAGGTAGCTGGAGCTGCATTTGGAAGAGGAAAAAGTAAATGGCCATAGAAGAGGGGAATGCACCACAACTTCCACTGGCTGCAGTTTTCAGTGGCTCCTTTATATTCAGATGGAAACCAAGAGGGATGTGAGACCTGATCTGGAGCACTGCTTGTTCTCCAGTTTGCTGCCCAGATAGCCCTGCTGCTCCTTGCTTCTTTCTCCCAGCAGATCACAACCACAGGCTAGCCTGCCTTGTGGGCTTCTTTTTGAAGACAGCAACATCTTCTCCAGTCTGGCCTGATGTCAACTGTATAATAAGTGTGTATTTGTTAGAACGTGGGTGGGAAGCCTGGTGGAATATAGGACAGAGAACCTGCCCTATATTACAGGGTGAGGTTTTTTTTTCCCCTTTAACAAATGCTCATTTTTCAAGCTGCCGAAGGGAGAGAAACCCAGCTATTTCTGCCTGGTGCCTGCTAGGATTTAAAAAAACACCTTTAAAGATATAAACAGACTTGAAACCCCGAAGGATTTAAAGACAGACACGAAGCATATGCAAGTTTTTAGAAAGATAAGTAGTTAGCTCCATCCTCATTGTGCTTTTACTGATTCTAGAAAACATCTTAACATATGGATTTAAAAGTTCTTCTGTATTCCTCTCTCTGCACTCATCTTTGCACGGTCTGCACATTTTAGAGGCGCTTACTGGTTTTGGATAGTGTTTCTCCTTTTCCTTACTTCAAGTAACTTCCTTGGCAGTAATTGTACTTAACATTAATGCCTACACTAATGAGCAGAATAGATGTCATTGGTCGTCGTTCTCTTCAGTAACCATGAAGTTAAAGTAATTATGTTGGTCTGCAGTTGGCATCAGAGGCTTATGCCTGCTATTTTGTGTTTTTCTTTAAATATATACAGTGCTTTTAGGTTTTTGCTTACAATACACATACACAACTACTTGAAGCATCTTACCTACTTTTTTGTGCCGTCTAATGACCTTATTTGTGAGATAACTACAAAAGAAGAGGCTGGGTTAGTTCCTCTTAGAGGTTATAAGTTTGATCACAGGATATTGAATTGTACCTTACTTTATTGCAGAGATTTTAATGAGAACAGAAATCAGGAGAATTGAGAACTGCAGGGTGGGCCTTTGTCTTCAGAGGTAGATTACTTTAATCCTTTTCCCTTCCTTGCTCCTGATGCAATATGCACATGCACACATCCACGTGTACACAACTGCTTGGAGAGAGTAAGTTTCTCTTGCCCTCCCTCAGAACCAGAATCATAAATCTTGTTTCTCTAATAAAGGCATTTAAAGCACAAAGTTATGAAAATATTCTCTATATTTCTGTTGCGCATGTCACTGACAGTAGGAGGCATTTATCTTCCCTGTCACTTAGTTGCCGTGCTGAAGTCTCTGGGGACAATAACATTTGGTTTTCTTGAAATTTTCAATAAAGGACAAGCAAATAATGCCTTTCTGTGCTAGGCTGTCCCCAGCTTAGCTCAACGGAGGGTGTCGTGCAGGGACAGTTACACACTGCCTGAGTTTCGGTGAACATCCTTATTGTGGCACTTGTCCCCCCTGACAAGCTGCATCCCTCCCCTCAGCGTGGACCATTAGTGGGCCCAGAGGAGCCAGCAGGGGATGTCAGCTGGCTGCTTGCCCCCAGACAGAGGCAGCCCCAAGAGAGGGTGAGCAGGAGGCATAACAGGAGCACATTCAGGTGCTCTCCTGTACCTCTGAGTTGCCAGCTACTTAGTGCTCAGTGTACCTGATGTCCCCTTCCCTGCCTGGGGCTTGCACCCACCACCCTCCCTGTGCCTCCTCCCACCAGGGAGGGGGTCTTTTCCATGCGCTTCCCTCTCTGCCCAAGCATTTGGCAATAGGTGGTCACTTGAACGTCAGCATCACCTGGAGACCATGCCATTTTGCTGAAATATCCCTTTTTACCTTGTCTTTTGTGGGTTGTTTGGGTTTTTTTGGTTTTGGGGGGGTTTTTTTGCTTGCTATCTGGTTTAGTTTCAGGCTTCTCTGGCACCTCAGCCAGGAAGGATAGTAGATGTCATGCTCTAGCTAAAGTTTTGAAGTTTGAGCAACTAAAAATGGCCAGAGCTTTCCAGCCTCAGGTCAGGCACTGCAGAGGCAGCAGTCGGGCACTGTCTGTGTGGGGCATTGCTGAGGCCACAGCGTCAAGGACATCCTTGATGCTGCTCATGACAGTAAAGGGAGCTGTGCTAGGTGGCAGTTCTCTCTTTGAGACATGGGAGAAGGACAGGAAAGCATTAAGAGATCAATAATTAAAGCCTTATCTTGATGTGAAATTCTTCCCCTGTTCGGTTCCCGATCTCAAACATCCAGCTGCAAAATCCCCAACGAGACCTGTTTGTAATTCTCACCTAGTCTTTGTGTAATCACCTGCGGTTGCTGCATCCTGGGGGTAACGTGGGTCTCCAGGTCTCTTGCTTAAGCCTTTTTCATTCATGTAGTTTTTTCTAATGTCACTTTTTGTCATGTGCAGAAGTGATGTTGCACTGTGTATTTCCTACTATATAGGTACTTCTGTTAACCTAAATACCCTGCTTGGGGAGGCACGGAGATGAATGGTTTGAAAAGTAAGCATGAAAGAGTCTCTGGTGTTCTCTCAGATCGCTTTAAAAACACTGAAGAAGGCTGGCATTTTATCACTTGTACGTCCTTTCTGTTCTCTTCCTTTCCCCAGAAATCTTCGCCCCAGAAGCAGCATGTACATGGTACTCCCTTCATGTATTGCATGAAGTTCTCGTGGCGCTGCACCTTGGTGAAGATACACTTTTGGTGTGTTAAATGGGCCCATTTAACTTACTCTGCACTTTGGTTTAGCATCCAGGCTTGTGAGCAGAGCTGTGTTAGGAATTGTAACCATTGGCAAACAGATGCTCCTCTCTCTCAGCGAGGCAGGTAATTTGTTTGATGTTCTTGCTCTCTAGGAGTTTTTATTTTGTTGCTATTTGTTTGTGGAATTTCCATTCGCTGTGGATAAAATGCATCTGCCAAGACACCAATCTTGTACAGATTTCTACCGTTAGAATTTATACAGAGTCTAGGTGGAAGCACATAAATGAGCGTGGTTAAAGAGTTAACGCAGAGCAAGATTTGTTCCTTCCGTTCTTTCTAGCTCTGCTGCAGACAATGTGTTATTTAGTACCCGTGCTTCAGTGGGAATCTCAGTACCTTGCAGTAATGATCACTGCAGATAATCAGCCTCTGTCTACAACAGAAAAATTACTGCAATTGGATAATGTAGTTTCTCTCTGCTGGGACCCCAGGCGAGGCGCGTTAGCATAACTACACAGCCAGCCCACACAACAGGTCTAAGCACCATCCTGAACCATGAGATCAGCGAGATGCTGCAGTGCTTGGTGGGCAGTGGTTGTCAGCCATCTGCCGAGGCTACATTCCCAGTGCTATTAACAGTGTGGGTGCTGAATTCCTAAACTATTCCTCCCAGGGACTGTAGGCATGGCTAGCAATCCTGCATTCCCAGTCGGCTTCGTTTACCTGTGAAGCTCTTCTGCTGGCAGGAGGAGTGCTGGCTTTGGTGGGAGTGCACAGCTCTCCTGCACTGGTTTGCTAAACATAGCAGGGTGCTTTGTCTTGGCATGCCTAAAATCGAATGCTGTGTTATCAGCACTGGGTTGGAAAGATAGTTTGTTAGAGAAGCACACCATTTAAAGGTACTGCTTTTGTAAAGAAGCCACGTTACACCCTAAAGACTAGGCGAGCCTTTCATTTGCTTTGGTGATTACTGGGAAGGTTTAACTGGACGCAACTAAGCTGTAGAAGGTCTGGGAGTGCACCTCAGGTCTGAGATCTGGGAGTGCACCTTAATGGCATCCCAGATCTTCATTAGAGTAGAGTGAGTGCATTGGAGCACAGCTCCCAGACATTCTGCAAGAGCTGTAAGCCAGCAGCAAATAGAGTCCTCGTGGAAGCTCCTGTGCAGGCAGAGATGAAGCAGCCCTGGGCTGCCAGTGCACAGGAGCCCCATGACAGGAGACAATACAAGGTGTAAGGTCAGGCAAAATTGTGAGATGAGACAGGTCCATGTTTTTCTTACGGTGTTTTTGAGCAAACACCAAGGGTTATGATTCTGAGGAGTGGGTGTGCAGTGCTTTATGCTACATAGATGTTCATACAGCACCTATGGGATAAGATCTTGATCCTAACAGAAACTACAAGTGGTTTCAGTGGTTCAGCTGAATAAAACAAAATAATAGAAATGGCAGCAATGATGAAGAGTGAACTTTAAAATGATTTGGTTTTGTTTTATGTAAGGTTGGTTAATTTGTGCATCCAGTTGGTCTCATGAACCTCAGTGGGACTGTTTGTGGGAATAAATAGGCTAGTTTTTAATCCCTCAGGTTTTCCTAATATCGTTATGTCATTTAAAGCATGAGCAGCATTTATCTTGATGACCTCTTGTTACGTGAGATCAAAGTCAGATAAGAGTCGGAAGTTAATTCAACCTAGCAATCGCATAAAGGAGCCATCTCCAATAAGAGTTTCACAGCAGAGTCATTCAGAAGATTTCGGTTTGGTCCTTCACTGCATTCGTTCCTTTCAACAATCCCCTTCTTGGCTTGGGGCACTAATGACCACCTTTATCAAGAGCCCTGTCCTCAAAATGCCTGCGCACACGTCTGTGGCTGCCAGCATCACTGGTGTCACTGAATGGGAAATGATTCAAGTTACAAAGACCTAATGATTTGGTGAATTCTAGCCTTGAGTAGCAAATAATACCTACCTACTTCAAGGCAAATTGTCAGGGTTTGCTAGGGACATGAAAAATCCCTATTAGTGGTAAAATATTATTGGAATTAGGTCATAATCCAGTGTCTTTTTCATAAGGATAGGGGTGTGATACTTACATCAGAATGACATGTGTGAAGCTGTGTGAGCCTGAAGCTGTACTACCTTCAGCGTTGCTTTTAAAATATTATTCTTCCCTCCCCACTTTGTGAAGGGTCTCATGGGTCTATCTGGAGCTAGTACCTCAAGGAAGACCATTTTCATTGTCTAATTCAGATTTACTACAACATATGGCAGTGCAGGGGGAGCATCACATTTTGTGAATTAAATTCCAGAGACAGATATCATTTTGCTTTTTTTTTGAGCATAATGATTTATTCCAATGAATCCTGTTTATTATCTGCATTAGTAACAGAGAGAAAAAAACAAAACAAAACAAACAACAGAAACTAACATTCTGCTTTGGTCTGTTGAATAATGTCCAGAAAGTTTCCTTTCTAATCTTCTCCCTTTTAATGTGTAAATCTTGCTGCTTGAAAAATAAGTATTTAAAATACTATGTAGAACAAAACCAGAGTATTTTCCCCATAGTTATTAACTCTTGCCAACCCAGTGGGTGAATGAGTTTTAAGAGAGAGCATTTCAAATTACATTAGGTATCTATGTTTAGGCAGCTGATTTATGCCCTTTGTATGATGATGGCAGTATAATTAATTCATACTATATAATAAAATATGCATAAGTAATCCATACTGTAATGAAAAGTGACGTTCTTACCATCTAGTATTAGTAAAAAGACCTGGTACTGAAAAAGACTTAAAGATTTCCTTGCATGTGTTCACATATATACAGTATATATAAAAATATTCTTAACTTCTGATTGCATGGGGTGCAATGCGACAGCAGCAAGGTTGCAGTGCAAGATACATCATTGTCCTCAGCCTTGAGAGCAGCATTAAAGATGGAAATTCATCTGAAGCCACAGAAATCAGCAGGTCCCTCAAGGCATTAGTCAGCAGGCAGAATGTTTAACATAAGAGTGTTGCCGATGCTTTTCAAGAATTACTTTTCCTTGGTCTTTGCTACTGAGAATGATGAATCAATTTGGAGTGGGGGAATTCCAGAGAGTAAAGGTGCAGTGCTCCCCTTCACAGATCATAGAATGGTTTGGAATGGAGGGGACCTTTAAAGGCCATCTTGTTCCAACTTCCCTGCCATGGGCAGTGGTACCTCCCACTAGACCAGGTTGTTCAAAGCTCCATCCAGCCTGGCCTTGAACACTTCCAGGGATGGGGCATCTACAGCTTCTCTGGGCAACCTGTTCCAGTGTCTCAGAGTGAAGAACTTCTTCCTTATTTCTAATCTAAATCTTACCCTCTTTCAATGTAAAACTGTTACCCTTTGCCCTGTTGTTACCTGCCCTTGTAAAAAGTCCCTCCCCATCTTTCCTGCAGGCCCCTTTAAGTGCTGAACGGCTGCACTAAGGTCTCCTTGGAGCTTTCTCTCATTGGAGCTAAATAACCTCAGCTCTCTCAGTCTGTCCTCTATATTTTTATCTCTCTCTCTCTTGATATATATATATGTATTTGCATGTGTGTGAAATGGAAGAACTCAGGAAATTAAATGTCAATAAATCATTGGGACCAGATGGCATTCGTCTGAGATTTCCAACAAATGCAGTAGCAGAGTTACTATAAAAACATGTATAGATTATCACTGAAAACAACCTCCTCTATTAAACGAGAACAGTTGTCAATTGAAAAGACTTCTTAAAAGACAAGAATAGTGGCAGGAATGATACTGTGGCCAGCAAATTTAATATCCATAGTAGGAAAATAGATGTATGATGTTTTAATAAATTAACATAGTATTACTTTTGATGTCCTACTGTCTTTGACTGACTTAATAGAGATATTTAAAACAATGCAGAGAAAAACCCCTGTGTTATTGAAAGATAGGTAGAACTAAATTCTTTTCTTTTTTTCAAATGGCTTGTTATAAAGTTCTTTTTACAAAGTGTGTTTATGAACTTTGTTAACTAGAGGGTGAGGGTAAAGTTAGATCTGTTCAGAGATTGAGAGGGAATGAGATTACCTAGATGACAGATAGGAAGAAAGAATACAAGGACTGATATCTGTGCCTGGGCACAGAAGGAGGTTATTAATACGTAGCCGCAGGGTTCAAACCTAGGGCGGGTGTTGTTAGACATGTTTAGAGTGGGAGGGGGAGCAAAGAGTGGGCTGCTGGCACAACAGGAACTTGTTAGTGCAGCCACACAGTGCTCTGGAAGTTCCTAGGAAAGCTAGGAGCTTGGGTGATGTAATTGGAGCGAGGCAGCTGCAACGAAACGCGTACTGGAAGCAGCGACTTGGCGAGCACTCGGACAAGTTTGGGATTAACCCGAGCCACCCGTGGAGGAGGTAAGGGGATGGGAGGTAAAAACCTGTCTCTTCTACATCAGAGCACACCTTCTAGAAGAAATTCAGCCCCGTGGCTGGAGGGAAGGGTGAGAAGCATCATGTGTCATGGGGGTATCTGAGGTGGCTGCGGGTCCCAGCAGCATCAGACGAGCTCTGCCTGCCTTGTCTTTGCCCATGTGGGAATCGTTGCTGTGAGGGTGTCCCCAAGAGATTTGTGCAACATCACTCAGCTTTGTGCAGGCATCTGGGCAGCTTCCTGCACCCATCCCACCTCAAGCATGTAATGGGCATAATTAACCTCACAGAGCCAAGCAGCACTTGAGATAGTCAGCTAAAGATACCTGTGTGGCAGAGAAGGGTGATGAGTGCAACACTGAAATGTCGTGGTTTGTTAAGGAGGAGATAATGTAGTCTCTTCCATCTTTTCACCTTTAGTGAGGGATTCACTTCTGCTCATTTTATTCTGACAAAAAAAATGTAAAAGATAGCAAAGAAAAGAGTGAGAGAAGGCTCGCCAAAGATGAGAGGCATGGTAGATAGAAGTGAGAAAAGAGATTTGGCAATGAAGACTCGAAGCAGTGCTAGGAAATCAATTTGTCTCCCTTTCTATGCACAGGCTGTAACTAATGATCTGGAGAACGTTTCTGAAGGAGGTGCTTGCTATAAACCCCAAACTAATTGATCCATCTCACTTCAAAGTGTGTGATGGGGGAAAAGTCTACTTTATCTTCTCTACTCAGGGTAGCAATAAAGTCCTACTCACACTCCTTTCACTTCCAGCAAGAAGTCTGCATCACTGGCATTCTCAAGCCCAGCTTTGCAGAGAAAACATCCAGAGACTGTTTCAGAACTAGGCTGAGATCTGGTTTCCTCTGCGGGATCACAGGGCTGGACTTTTCACAAAAGATTTGTGGGCATCTCTTCCAAATTCTCAGCCTTCAGCTGAATAGGAAGTCTGCCTGTTAAAAGAGTTGGATTGATAATTCAGTGCAGTAGGGATAAAGTATTAGCTTCTGATGTTTGCCAAGAATTATGTATCAGAGCGTCCTAAAGGAGTGGGAGGGAGGGCTCCCGTGCCTGACATTACAAGGCTCATCTCTCAAAACAAATACCTCGTCATTTGGGGTATCAAAAGAGGATGCGTTTTATTCCACATCACTGGGAGAGGTCAGCAGAACGGGACTTTCTTCCACTGTGATTTTTAAATTTTTTTTAATTAGACAAAAGCCAGCTTTCCTGAGGAGGAAAGCTTGCCTTCCCCAGCTCCCTCATTTCCTCGCAGAGCGCGCTGTTGGCAGAACCAGGACTCGCTTCTGAAACCACTGCTGCCTATTATACAGCAAAGATCATTCTGCTGAGAATCTGTAAACCAAACTTTATCTCATTAAGACAAATTCCAGTTGCTCCATTTATGTGGGGTTTAAAACCAGCACAGCAGAGTCTTCCAGACAGGTATAACTGGCGAGAGAAAGCAGAGTACAAAAGGGTAATAGTTCTGCTCTTTTGTTTTAAACACAACTGCGGTGTAGCGTCTCCTCTCCACACAGACATGGGCACGGGGACACGGAGTGTATGGCTTGCCAAAAAGACTTCACGGGCTTAGGCTGCAGGAACAAAAGGAAAGGGCTCTCTGATGGATAGGAGGTGCTATGAGGACTCTCTAAGAGAGAGTTGTCTTGGAAAGAAATCAAGATGCCAGAAATGTGAGAAATAATGACAAATTGTCAGCTTTGTTATTTTCAGGGTTGGAGGGAAAATAAATGTTCTTTTGGGGTCTCTGGCAGAGGAGCATTTCTGTCCGTGAGCAAGGGTGGGAAGGACTCTTCCCCCAGTTAGCCAGGCTGTCTGAAGGCCAGGGTGGGAGAGGTTGATGGTGGACACGGATGCCTTTGTCTCAATTTACAGATACTTAGTAGTAAAAATTCCTCTCCTGCCCCATGGGAGCTCGCTCGCAGGTAATCGAGAGTAGCATTTTACACAGAAAGAGGAAAAAAGCTCTGCATTTAGACAATTCTTGTTAGAAAATTGTAGCCCAAGGCTGTAATAAAGATGCCCATTTCATGAAACTGAAACAGGCTTGGACACGCTGAATTATGGAGTAAGGGGAGACCAGACAATTAATAGTAAAATTGCTTTTAAATATAAATGAGAGTTTAGGATAATGTTTTTGATAATAATCTTTTTGTAATAGCACAATAAAGTGATCCACACTCCTCACTGTGCACAGAAGAGCTTATTTAAGTGTCCTCTATTCCCTCAAGAGCAGGCATGGATGCTCGTCCTACACCATAATGTCAGTCATTATTTCCTGAGCACATCGACAAAGTTTGACTCCATTTATGCTAAGTGCTAAATTTAGCTGGGGGCTCTGCAGGCTCTATACTGCACTGGCTTGACTGCAGCTGCAATGCAAAATGCTAGGCCAGGTGTAAATGGTGTTGCTGCTGAAGTCTCTGCCTCCCTTGGCAGGGCGCAGCGGGGGAGCCCGGCACCCTGTGCTGGTGGGACTCAGGCTGCGCTCGGTGCACCCGCTGCAGGGCAAGTGATGCTCTTGGCAGTAATGGGAGAAAACAGCTCATTATGAGGGGTCTGTCTGTAAGGGGAACACCTGCAGAATTCCTTCAGCCCCCTGTTTTGAGTAATTCAGTAAGGTTTTTAAATGAGTCTCTTAGAAATGATACACTGGAAGAGTGCACGAGGCCACGGCGCAGGAGACGGTGCGGAATTGCTCCCTTATCTGTTGATGTTGGCTTGACAAAAGAGCACGGCAGAAACTACGGCCCCAGTCTGTCTCCTGGCAGAGGGCTGCTAGCAGCCCAGTCTGCTGTCTGCGCTGCTTTACAGGGCATTGGTTTGCTCTCTTAAGAGCAGATAAAGCACTGACTAAAATCAAGGACAAAATCCTGGTCGATATCAGTGGAAGCAGCATCCAGCTTTTGTGATTTAAGTCATGTGTACAAGGAGGGGGCTCTTTCCCAAAGAGGAAAGCCTCTAACTTTTTCAAGCTTGGTATCATTCATCTTGCAGGGGATCTGCAACAGGTATTATAAGCATCCCAGTTAAGGGAAGCACCAAGTGAACCAAAGCTTCGTGTTACTTCTCTTGCCTCTTGGCTGAAAGGGCTGGCTCTGATGGTTGTGGATGCAGCAAAGAAGCAGCTGCCTTTCATGCTTTGGGGGGAGCCTGGTTGTTGCCCCGAATGTCACGATTCTCTTCCAGCTGGGGTGATGGCCTCTGTGGGCTGGAAATCTGGGCACAACTTAACTCTCTCCCCCCTGCTCTGGCTGTGTCGTTGCTGGAGGTGAAGGAAAAGCGACGCGTCTTTGTTGTACCATCGGGATGCACTCTTCTAGAGACAGGGTTAATTGGCTTTATGGGGGGGGGAAGTGTGACAGCTATTTCATTAGACAGGATGTTGAATAAAACAGTTAAGAGACTGCACCCCCTAGAGTTAACCTTTCCTGCCTGCATTTCAAAGCTTAATTGTGAGGTTAGGTTTGAAAAGGCTGATGGGGTGGGGAAGGGGAGGTTAATTTATGTTATTAGTCAGCTCTGGAAAAAAAAAAAAAAAAAAAAAAAAAGGCATTTCTTTTATTAATAATTTCTCCTATATAAAGCTCAACTTGGAGAAGAGAGAAGGGGTTTAAAACCAAATAACGATTCATAAAATCCATTGCTGCAAGATAAATAAGTTTCAAAGAACATCTAGTGCTGGGCCAGCTTCGCTGCATGCAAAAGCCTTATAGCTGAAAGCCATTAAGTCAATTAATACCGTACAATTCATCAGAGCTACTTCATGCCAGCAGAAGGTCAGCTCAAGGGAATGATGCCCTGGTCCAGCCGATACACTTAGCTAAGACATCATGTCCCAGGGCACTGTCCCAGCAGCACAGCGCAGAACCTGGATCCTGGCTGAGCAGTTCAGGTTTTTGTGGTTTGCAGCTGGCTACTGCACAGCCTTTTTTGTCCAACTCCTATCTTCTGGCACTTTCTGTACATTTTCTGGCTTCTAGGCCATGTCTCTTTGGTAGAAATTTGCACAACCAGTGTCCTGCGAGGAGGTGTCCTTAGGGCTTGGCTTCTAAGCTGGGGAGCCACGCTGCTATCTGCTTTCTGTTCCCAAATACCACCAGGCTCTGCTGTGTGTAAATCTGGAGGAAACCCATGTCCTATTAGTTTACACCGAGGAGAGAGAGACCCACTGCAGTGAGTGCATTGTACAGAGTTAAGTAATAAGTCAGCCCGGGTCTCTGCCTGGCCTTGTCAAAGGGCTGCCAGAGAGACATGCAGCAGGGAGGTGGGCTGAGGTGGGGGGGTGGCAGGCTCAGTTTGAATGTTTGCCCTTTGAATTAATTCTGGTTGACCTACTTCAGCAATGATTGAAGAATTTTTTATTGAGTTTGCCCTGATCTATCCCCTGGTGAGCGTGAGCTTGTTATTTTTTAATGAAACCATTTTCACAGCCTGTTGTTTTAGGTGTGGCAAATGGAGGAGAGTGAGGTTATTTTTTGGTTCGTATTCTATTTTTTGTTTCCAGGGTTCCCAGTACCATGCGGTTGCTTTTAACTACGTGCACACATCATGCACTCCCTGTCCCTCACTCTCGGCTCAGCAGGACTGCTTCCGTAGCAGATAAAAACAGTGCCAGGATGTAATCGATGGTTAAACAGAGACCTCTCTTAACAGGAGTCATAACTGAATATTTTTATCTCCTCATGCAAGTCATGTGCAAGTAGACTTGAGGATCATCTTGCTCTGGCTTTAAACTTCTCTGGAGCGTTGATGTTTGAGGCTTTAGACACAGAATACGTGTAGGATGGGATGCACTGAAGTAACTGAAAAATAGCTACTAATTTACACTCTGCACTTGGGTCAAACACAAAGGACTCACCGTACTGGATGAGATCACTGTTCCGTCTTCTTTTCTGTGCTGAGGAAAGTGCAGCATCTTTCCTCTCCCATCACAGCACATCCATGTGTATTTTCCCACCAGGGCAAACGCAGAAGCAAATGATGAGATCCTGAGATCTCTGCTGATTTGCGAGCTTAACTTCACAAGAATTTCACTTGCTCTCCACTACTCTGGAGCTTTCGTTGTGCAATGAAAGAGGCTCCAGAGATGACTAATGGCTTCGTGACTCTGCAGATCCAGGGCTGGATGCCTTGGGAAGGTATTGCTTTGGCTCTGCAGCGGCAGGTGTGGTAAACAGAGACTTCTGCATTTCGTTAGCAATCGACAGCCACCGCATTTTGATCGCATTGAAGGACAACGGGTTTGGTTTTGTTAAGCAACACAAAGGAGGTTTCCTGCCTTTCTGAGAGACACTCTCTTGAGGTTCCCTGGCTGTTTGCCGAGTATCAGCTTTTATTTTGTGGGGCAGGGGTAAGCAGCAGTGAGCATGGAGATAAAAAAGTTATCTTGGTTGGTTCTGTGGTTTGAATTTCCACAGACACACCCCCCTCCCACCCGCGTTCACCAAGCGTGTCCGCAGTCAATAAAT
>JANHGN010027468.1:0-10300 GCA_024605025.1 Megaceryle maxima | reverse complement strand
TTTTTGGGGGGCCGGGGAGAACAGGCCGTGGGCTGGAGAAAAAAAATTTTGTTTGGTTGGGTTCTGTGGTTTAATTTCCCCCCCCCCCCCCCGTCTTAAATTTCCAGGTTTCCAGTCATGAAAGAAACACAAAAAATGTTCATTCTGAACAATCAGAAGTTAAGTAAAAAGACCCTCACTTTGTTGAGTGAATGCTTCTTGGGCAACTGGCATTGATCACAGTTTCAAATACCAATTACTGGCTTGAAAAAGAAATTAAAAAATTACCAACTGTCAGTAACAAAGAAATAAATAATGCTTCTAGAGAGGAATAACGTAGTACTGGTATTTGTTGTATCATATCACTGTGATCAGCTACGTGAATTAAGTACCATATAAACTGAAAACCAAAATAAAATTAAAAAAGAAGCCTTTATCTTAAACAAAGACATACAGCTGTATTCCTCCTTCTCAATAGAACTTGCCAGGAACAGCTTTCTTAATGGGCCACTTTTATCATAACTTTAATCTTGTTTAAATTTAAAATTCTTCCTTCAAGCCTCAAGGCCTAGAGGAAAGACCTTTAGTAAGTTATCTTAAGAAAGCAGATTGCCTCTGAATCACTTCTTATAGTCTATAAAATCCTTTGTAATTTACAGAGCAGCTGTCCATAATAAAACATCAGAAAAGCTCTACTCTGAGTCCTTAAACTGAAATAAACACGACACAGAAAAATATAATGATGTGGAACACATTTAGAAAGGTGCAAGTGCCAGCTATCAGCTTTTCACCTCTTTACTGCTAAAAAGTCGTAAGGTAACAAGTTAGAAAGGGATGACAAATCAAATAATAGCCAATAAAAATCTATGGAGAAGCAGGAAAATGCTTAAGGATCATCCACCAGGCCTTCTAGAAAAAAAAAAAAGTGACCCCTAATGAATTTGAGAGGGAGAGAACATTTCGAAATGCAGGTTTTGTTAAATCATCGACCTTCGGGTTTTTAAGGTATTCTTCTCTTTGCTGATCTTATCAACAAGTTCCAGGATCTTTTCAAGGTTAAGAGAGGAGGTGCTGTAACATTTCAATGTAATAGGTGTTCACTTAGCATACGTTGGCCATGAAGAGGACAAATGGAGCCTTTTCATTCCATGGCTGTTTAGAAAAATAGCACTCATGATACTGATCCCACGTAAATGTCTTCATAACTTACAGGTAGGCTTTTTTGAAATGAAATTTTCCATAAAGTCAGGTGTCAGTTAAAACAATATTGATGCCTGTTTCTCTGCCACCTTTGTTCCTTGAAGACCTTAAACTTGCTTTGGCATCACAGACCCATCCATAATGTACTGACAGAGTCTAGGACATGGTAAGATGGGAAATAAAATGACAGATCTGAAGGCAGATTTTTTTAGAGAATTGCTCTTACCTCCAGTGGGAACAAAGTTGCTCCTTCTGATGCTCTTTCTGGGATTCTCCAGAGTGGACTTCTTGTTTTGAATAATTTTCCTAAATCCTCTTAAGGAAACAAGTTCAAATTTGCAGTGGATTTGTTGTTGTTGTTGATGTAAAGAACAAAAGCCTGCTCACTGTGGAAAAAAAATCCTTTCTTGAAAAGCAAGCCATCAGTTAGTGTTCGAGCAAGGCAATGTTGGCTCAGCAGAAAGGCCATATTATGGTACTTGAGAAGATTAAGAAATTAGGCAACTAGATTTTGGTGGCAAAATTATTCCAGCCCTCCTTTCATTTTTATACCATCTGAAGTCTTTGGCTTTTTCTGACATAGTGACTGGCTGTATGCTATCTTCTAGTGGTTGAATTGTAGTCGGTTTGGACAGCTGATGATAGGATGTGGTGTAATTTGTAACGGGAGTTAAAACAAGCCACAGGAGTTAAGAAAAAAAAAAAAAAGAGAGGGAATGTGACAAAATGTTCCACAGATAGCCTGTGCAACAAACACCCCCTGTGAACCTGTGCTTAACCAGCTAAATAACCTCAGTAGGTAATTCCTTCAGCTGCTCCCCACTCTCTTAGTGTTTCTTATTTTCTCAGTGCCATCTGACCTCACATCATCACCTTTATCGTAAGCACAACTTGAGCTGTTACTTCCTTAGAAGAGTCAAAAAGTATATTGGATAAAGGAAGGAAACAAAAAGGAAAAAAAAAAAAAAAAAGGGTGATGGGGTTGAGAGAATGGGAAAGAGGTTGAGAAAGGATGCATAGAGACTGGCCAGAGCCGCAGACACGTTTTGTGTCCTCATGTGTGAAAGGATATCCCTGAAGATGGTTCTGCCAGGAAAGATTAAGTCATGCTTGGAAAGAGGGGCTTAACGGTGGGTTTGGCTGTTGGATAAGTGCAGCAGCTCTCCTTGGCTTTCAGGATGGTTTTAGCTGTCTCTTCTTGATAAACACAGGCAGAAAGAGGAGATCGAAAAGCATATAGCTTCCAGTTGCGATTAGTCCCTGTACTGATAAAGGGATTCAGGGCTGTCAGTTTGGAGTTTTAAGGGTTTCATTACCATTTTCTGAAAAGCATCGTGGTTTCTGAATTTTTTCTCTTCTAAACTGGGAAGATTTTGGTGAATGCTGCCCCTGTGCCTGCTACCCACCAGTATCCTGAGAGCGAGCTGATGCTGTGCACAGGGGTGCCGTTCACCCTGTGGCGTGTAAGGGGTAGTGCTAAGCAGTTTCTTTTTCTAGATCAGTAATATTCACAGTAGCTTGGTATTATTTGGTTAAATTCGAGCAATCAGTGTATCCATCTGACATTTTTCTGACTTTCATATTAAATATCTCAGATATGTACCTCCTTTTTGTCCTCTTAGCAGTTAAGCTGAATTTGCCCAAAGCTCCACTTATCGATAACATTGGTAGCAGAAGTTTTGATGCAGGGGCATCTCTCAAAGCAGAGAGTCTTCAAGGGGCAAGGGCAGTGTAATCTCTTACTGGCATTGCTGATGGACCACTAAAAAGAGGTAAAACCACCAAGGAGTAGGCTGGAACTATCAGCTCTGGCAAAAAAAGAGTCTGCTGCGTATCTGCCTTGTATTTCTATTTGTATTTCAGTATGGTAAGGTGTCCTCCAACTCAGCAGCTTGAGGAGTGCAGCGTTACATTTCCTTTTTGATGTCCTTTTGAAATTTATCAAACCCTGCCCTGATGCACCCTGAAGTGGCAGGTATAAAATACAGTGCTGTTCTCATGTCTTGCTGTCCCAGATGCAGACGAGCGCTCTCATTTTGAACCCCAGCAAGCGCATGTACGGAGTGAAATACGGAGCTCTCCTCACCCTTGCAGCTGCAGATTGCTCCCCATATGTTACATTTTAAGATGTAATTTAATAACTAAAGGGAATTAATACATTACAAAAACCGGCCATGAATTTTTAGTGCTTGTAGCAGGTGCCAGATGGACAAGCGGTGGAAAGGGAAGATCTTCCTTTGCCACCAGAGGCCCTAAAACAGGAGTAGCAGTGGCACAAAGCTCCTCCTGCTGCCAGTTAACGTGCCTTAATCTCCCTTTTTAACCCATCACTGAGCTTTTCCTGGGGATTTGCTCCAGCCCCAGACAGCACTGAATATTTTGCCTCTTCATCTGTCTGTCCATCAGCATAACACCAGGAGGAGAAGGCGGCAGTGCATTTGGGCAGGATGGTGCTGTTTGTGCTGCTCTTGGGCTGGGAAATGGTTTGTGGAGTTGTTGAAAAGGATGAAGGCAGAAGCCAGCAATTAACCAAAGCCCTTCTTGGGTGGCTGGTGCTTTTTGCAAGAATATCAAGTCAGCTGCAGCTAAACAGAACTAGCACTGTAAGCACGTTTAGGCTGCACTGATACAGTCAGTGGTTTGCTGAGATTCCCAGAATATTATACAGCAGAAGCCCTTTTGAAACCTGGATTTATATAACTAATCCACTAAAACACTATAATGAATAGTGCATTGAGCTTTTAATCAAGAAGTGGTCTTTATAGCTGCAAAATCATTGCACAATAGTATTATGTAATACAATTTCACTTTATAAAAAAGAACCAGAACACAATAGTTCAGAACTGATGGCTTTTTTTCTCAGAGCATGATTTTAGGTACCATCAAAGGTAAGGCTTGCTTTGTTTATTTAAAAATAGGTCACCAATAGTATACTTTTCCTCGTGGAAAAGTATCTCTGTGTGCTTCCTGAATATTGAGTATTGACACTGTTTTGGTGCCACAGTGAAGCAGGACTCTAGGGAGTTTTGTTCAGCTGTTGAACAGTTGTCCAATTTCACGTAGTTTTGAAAGAAGTCAGCCATTGATCTCAGACAGCCTGAAGTTTTACAAGAGGTTTAGCTAGTCTAGCTGTTAAAATAACAAAGACACAGAAGAACCAAATATAACAGATAGAAACATGGTTTGAGGGCGTGCTGAAAAAGGCAACCCCCTTTATCACCCCAGTGCCACCGCGGCTCGTTCTGAGTCGCAGGGCGCTGCCAGCCAGAAGCTGTGACTGCAAGCACGTGTGCTTCATGTGCAGGGTAAGGTTTGGAGCTAGGTCAGCTCTAGATGAAGCCATTATGTCAGTGGCACACCCTGGGTCATTATTTTTAAACCTTCTTTGACAGAGCTTTTTACACTTGCATGACATCCGTGAGAATTTTTGTAGCTTTCTCACCAAGCTGTGCAAAGGTAGCTGTGCAGAAAGAGGCAGAACAGATGTATGCAGTTGGAGAAGGAGGTTGGTTTGGGTTTTTTTCTATTTTAATTTAATATTTGTTGCAGTTAAAAGCAATCAGAATTCAGATTGGTAACAAAGAGGTTATAGCAGATTTTATGTAAATAAATGACGCTCATAAATGAACAGAATGGTTAATGGAAGTTAATAGAATAATTTTAAATGGATGTGATAAACATAACTGTATAGATAATAAATTTTCACATTTTTTTGTATGTAAGAAAATCTAACTTTTCCCTTCAGGTTGATAAATCCATGGCTGTAGTTACCTGCATCAGCTCCTGCCTGATGATGCCTACCAAGTGGCAGTATTCTTGCCATGGTACCTAAACACCTGCATTGGCTGACCACAGCAAAATGCCACATCTTGTTGGGAAGCATGCAGATGAAGCAGGGGCTAAACAGCAGAGTCATTTTCCAAAGCAGGGGCTAAACAGCAGAGTCATTTTCCAAAGCAGGGTCTAAACAGCAGAGTCATTTTCCAAAGCAGGGGCTAAACAGCAGAGTCATTTTCCAAAGCAGGGTCTAAACAGCAGAGTCATTTTCCAAAGCAGGGGCTAAACAGCAGAGTCATTTTCCCCTCAAACGGCAGCGTGACTTGTTTATCCCATTACCAAAAAGGTCTCTGTCAAAGCCCACTGCCTGGAGGACATACACTTGGCATATTGATTCAAGTAAGCCCTGTGCTTGGCTGGTTATTCTTTATGCATCAGGTGTTGTAGGCTTTTTCTTAAAAAAAAAAAATAAAAAAAATCAAAATGAGTGAGGAGATACGGAAATGGTCAAGTCCTTGCTGATGTATGGTCTTATCACATTCATTAATGCAAGGTGGCAGGATGACAGTTATTAGGAAAACCATGTTGGGTCTGTGTGGCGGTTCAAAGGGAATCTTGGTGATATTTAATAAAAGAAAGAGCGATGTGACATAGGATGTATGGGCATGTAGGATGTATGGGCATGGGCTGACCTGACCTGGTTAATCCGTGCTTGGCTTGTCCAGATGTCGTAGTATTCAAGTAGCTTAGAGTGACCTGTAAGCAGAGTAAACAGTGTTACGCATGTGCTGTGGAGACATTAATCTGAACTTCCTGAAGGATTTAAAATCCAAAGTAGAACTATGGTTTTACATTGGGATTAGCCAGGTCTTAATTTAGCTATTTCTTTTTCATAAAGCACATGATCTCTACTCAGTACAGAAGCATTTATCTTCTAAAAGTACTGGGAAAATCCTACAAGCAAAGATGAACTCAAACAGTATTATCTGAAAAGGGGGAGTGGGAAATGCAGTTTTCATACGATAAATTCCCTGAATTATTTTGTAGATCTTTGCCTGGATTGCACAGCCTTTCCCTATACCTTAGATTTATTACTCTACCACTGCAATACTGGGTTGGGTTTTTTTAGCTGTTGATTTTCTAATTTCCTCAAAAATAAAGATAACATGTAGTTTCAAAAGTAGTTCAGGTAGTTCATTGGCTGGTCTGTTTCAGATTTGCACTGGGGCAAATTGCACACACACATATCCAAATTCTTTCATTATTAGTTATGTATTACTAACAGTTCAAGAGCCTGAGCTTGGGTGTCCTAACCACTCAGATCTGCTGATTCTGTAACTTCTGGGAATACTCTACCTCCTTTGGTCATCTAGCTTTTCTCCTGAGTGTTGTCTCCTTATGCTTTAACACAGGTCTTGTTCAGCTGGATCCCTGCAGCCAGAGCTGTACCCTTTAGGAAGGTGGCCAGGTGCAAGTATCCAAACTGGTTTTACTTCAGTTCTTTACCCCAATGTGGGTCATTGTCAGTGTGCAGAATCATTGGGTCTCTTAAAATTCCATCTTAATTTCTGCCCTTTCCCAGCTGGATGTATAGATCAGTATATCAGAAGTTCAGTACAAATTCTGAGAGGTCTTTCCAACAAAAAATTTGGAAATCTCTGTCATTTTCCCTGAGTGATTTCTTGAATCAATTTGTGCATCTCAGAGTTTGGATAATTTGGCGTCATGGTGCTTGGTGCAATATTACTGCTCAGAGCTCAGGTTTTACTATAATAACTGTAGCTTACCAAAGTTCATGTGTGATCACATCCCATGTGGTGTATGTCCATCAGACCTCACAGGGCTCTGTAAGATCCTTGATTTTGGTGCTTAAAATTTCAGTTAAAAGACACTGGACATAATCCTTCCCTCAAAACTTAGGTTGAAAAATGTAAACCCTAAAAACCTGTCCTACTTCCTGTCTTCCCCCACACTCCCTGAAATAAGCCTACATGTTAACACAGGCACCTGCTTCCTCTGCAGAGATGACCCATTTCTGGAGTTCTATAGAAAGTGTATGTTTCCTTGAGTTTGGTTCTGTGTTTTCTACAAGCCAGACCTAAAGACTGTGCTTGAATTATGCTACAGATCTAAGACCCCAGATCAGCTGTGGATTCTAGTGGGATAAATACAGCTCTTAAGTTTGCCTAGCCCAGTGCTGAGGAAATAAAGCATGAGTTTGATCTGTTGGCTTGGAATGCACTCTCACAGGTCAGTAAATTTGGACACTGGATGGGTCACAGCCTCGGGATGTCAAGGTTGCTGCTCCATGGCTTTGCACTGAGAGCGTCTGTCTCCTCAGTATCACTTTGTTCAAGGTGAGGAGCCAAGAAACGTGCAAGTGGGATGGGAGTAGGGAGCTGGGAGAGACAGACAGCCCGGTCCGAACCTAGGTGGGTAGAAGAGAAGAGGGAGGAGGCCAGACCATGTCCAACCTGCTGTCAAAGTGGCCCCTCCCTTAGTAATCCTCTGCACGGGTGACACAAAGTACCTGTGTACCATTGGAGACTCAGAACACTTGGTCCCAAGATCTTCCTAGTCCACCCTAGTATTAAGAAGTCAATTTTCTTAAATTTGCTGTGTACCAGAAGATAGAAAATTAAGTTCAGTGGTTAAATAGCATCAGCCTTTTCTCAGCAGGGCTGGATAAACCATAGTCACGTAACGTGGCAGAGGTTCACACTGCGTTGTACACTACGGGCCTTGTAGGTTCTGCTTGTGTTACTGACAGGTACTTAACAGAGCCAAATAAAGGGTGCCAGGGAGAATTCTCTTCTGATAACAGGCTTCTCCGTTCGAGTGATGTTACACGGCATAATGATATGTTACTGTATTGCACAGAGGTCCTTTGAGAATGGAAAAAAATAATAAAAAAGGGCTAGATCATCTGCATCAAAATAGCTAATTGTACCCCCCCTCTAGTACAGTTAAAGGGCAGCAGTTTATGGACCAGCAGTTCCAAATGGATGTGGTGTTACATCTCACTGCCTTTGCCTTTGTAGTTCAAATAAAACAGGACGTGTCTAAATTAGAGTCAACTGTCAGCCTTTGGAGGTTTTCAGAAGGAGATCCAAATTTTTAGCCCTAAATCTTTAGGAAAGTATCTTCCCTGCTTTACTCCCTTAACCGCATAGCCTATGGCAATTGTTGAAGGAGAACGTGAGAAAGACCCAGAGGAAGAAAATTAAAGAGAAATGATACAACATTGCCAGTTTCCCATCTTTGCCACTCTCACTCAAGGACTCTCGAAGACTTCTTGTTTGGGGGTAGATATGGAGGAAGAAATGGAGTTGCAGTTATCTCTTGAGCTGCTTTGTGAGTTGCTTTCTCCATCATGTAAGAAACTAGATGGTGGTTTCCATAGAAGCCAAGAATCAGAGGAGTGTAATCTTAATGCCTTGAAACTAATGGTGCACTGTTAACTCCTAGGACTGTTTGAGCTGAGAACACAGCAAGGGTGTCTTGAGGTGCACAGCGCAAATCTCTTGTTTTGTACAAAACAATACAGTAATTTTAAAATGTAGAGCTACGTGGTGGTTTTTAAAAGCTATCAGTCAAAACACACGTGTTCTGGCAGCTGTGATTCGCAGGGGTTCTATAGCAACCTCTAAATGAAAAGCCAGTGTTGGGAAGGGTGTGCACAGGCTTCTAGAAGGATTTCTATTTTTCAGATAGTCTGGGTTTTTTGGGGGGAGGGAGTGGGGTTTCTTAAAGCCATGGGAAGGTTTCTCTCAACTCCGTTGGCACGCTGTTTGCTGTGTGTCATAACCTTATCTTCTTAGCAGATTTTCCAATACTGCACAGTGTGCATCTGTGACTGAGACAAAATCAATGCTTATAGATTTAGCTGTGTAATCCTATCTCTTGTCCTCCTAGATATGATTTGAAATGTAAAGTTCGTTAATGTTTAAATGAACTTGAAGGCCTAGGATCTCAAGAGGAGGTTTCAGCTTCTTAGTGAGTAATCCATTTCTTATCTTTTTTCCCCTGCTTGTCACTGTCTGTCTTTTTGTCTCCTTAATCATTTAAGACTCTGGAACACTCAATCAAGCCCAAATTATATATCCAAAGAAAAAAGCAGGAACATTGCTAATCACGTTACCAATAGCTCCTTAAGCAAGGGGGGTGCTTGAATTCCACCGTATCAGTCAGGGTTAGGAAAAGTGAAACAGAAAGTGAGTAACTGGCTTTTGCTGCCAGTTAAAATTCAGTTCACTCACTCTGTAGACAACTGCTCTTACCTCTTTCAAAAAAGAACCATGTACCTTTCTGCAGTACTCTATCTTACCTGTTTCGACGATAAATATTTTAATGAAGATGTAGAAAATATGCTTTATTTTATATTTCTTATTCTCAGTTTTACTGGAGTGTATATAACAATGACAGGAAAAAAACATTTCTTGGGGCATCCTTTGAGGCAAAAATTTCTATATGATTTTGTAGAAGAGGGAGATGTAATAAGTGTGGGACTTGTTTGGGGTTTTGCTAATCCTGCAATTATAACCATCTGTTACTTGAAATACACTGGTGAGAGGACAGACTTGTTTGCCTAAGTGAGGAAATAGGCTACTTGGGAGGAGGTATTTGGGAATTTTCAGAACTCACCTAGCATGAGTGCTTGGATGCTGAGAGCAGTGATTAATTACTTTTGATCTCTTAAAGCCCAGCCTAACTGAGATAAAAAGCTGTTTCATTGGACTGATGTTCTGCACTTTAGTGGGTTGAACGACTGGATGGGGCCCTGATTCTTCATGTTTTTCCTGCTTATTCACAGTCTTCCTACATTTTATCTCGAGCTCACCTCCAGGCTGAGTGTGAACGAGAGCTGCTCTGAAGTTTGGGAATGGGGTTCCCATAGCAGAGCTGCATTCACTGCTGTCAGCGTCGGCTGCCAAGCCAAACTGCCTCAGACGCATCAAACTCAGCCTAGCGTTTGTGTTCTTTGTGTTTATGGCCTTTGGCAGTTCTGGGGGAAATCTTCACACTGGATTTGGTTTATTCCCATCCCAGCACTCCTTCCCTTGTTTGCCACCAAGTAAAATTCCCTCTGAAGGTGCTTGGAGTGTGTTGAGAGTGATGCCTCTGTGCCTGCCTGCTCTAGATCAGGGGAAATCAGCTGTTCATGGAAGACCACTTTCTATCAGGTTTCTTCATCTTGAACCCTCAAACAAGCCAGCAAAGAATCAATAAGCTCTCTTCTTTTTCTTTTTTCTTTTTTTTTCTTCTTTCTTTCTTTCCCTTTCCCTTTCCCTTTCCCTTTCCCTTTCCCTTTCCCTTTCCCTTTCCCTTTCCCTTTCCCTTTCCC
>JANHGN010027467.1:0-21986 GCA_024605025.1 Megaceryle maxima | reverse complement strand
TAATATAAAAAAGTAAAAAACTTTCAAACTGTTCTTCCCAAATTTCATAATCTAAAGAGACAAATCAATCTGTTTACTGTAAAAATCTCCTCAAATAGGAGAGATATTTCTTCAGCTGAAGCTATTGGTAAGAGCTCACAAACACCTTGATCCAAAACCTCACAATCTGCAGGACACATGGAAAGGGAGCCTGAGAGCAGCCAGCCCAGAGCCAGAATCACACCTTCCCCATAACACAAGCAAAAATACTTTGATGGAAGATCAATGTAGTTGAATACGTGTATATGAAAATCTGTATCACCTGTGGCATAAGCTGCATTTTGTTAAAGCCATTGTGGCCTTTCTTCCATTTCTACAGTACCCAGAGAACATGCAGAAGCAGAAGTTGCAGGGTTTTCTAGCTTGAATAAAAGTGAGCCACCACATTTAAATACCCTTCAGAAAGACCAAAAATCATAGCCACAAAAGACCCATCGCTTCCTTGACCGCAAAGGGAAACACTTGTACCGATACACTTGTCAAGATCACTCTCCAACGGGGGGAGCCGCCTCTGATGTGGTTTAAATGAACAGAGGTTAAAACAGACACAAATTAAAGTTTTCTTTGGCATGACAATATTGGAGCAAACTTCCAGCGAGATAAAGCTGTATTCTCTAGATGAGGAGCACATTTTATCTACACACTGAAGGGGAAAGCACCATGGAGCTTGAGATTTAAGCGCACACAAAGAGCTCCGATGAAGCGAGGGCAAACGATTCTCCTACATTTCTATTTCTGAGGGATGTTAGGCACTGCAAAACATGTCCATAAACACATCTCACACTGGATTGATACCAAACACACCATTTATGCTTGAGCCTGCAGGTCAGAGATAATTAATTACCTGAACATGAGCAAGGGAACTGCAGCAGCACCTTCCCTAGGTGCTTGCAAGGACTGTTCACCTACAGAAAGGTTTTCAGCAGCAGGAGAGGTAAAAATAGCAGTTTATTCTTTTGTGTTCTTTAAAGAATAGATGCAGAGAGAAACTCACTTTTTAGAGTAAGATGGTCTTTGGGGGTTCTCTTCCACAATACTAATAATAGTATGAGTAATATAAGTAATAACAGCCCAATATTCAAAATACGCACCCAAAACGCTGCCTCAACCCAGACAAAAATAGATGGGATGCAAACTACCCATCACTTGAAGAAATTCAGGTATCGCAGGGATGTGCGACTCAGGACCCACTCCCGTGAGCTACTTTTTAATTGTTTGGCTCTGTGTTACACACCTAATGATTGTAAATATCAGAGTCACTGCCACATTTTTTGTCGCATGGTAAAAGAAGATTAAAGTACCTCTGCGTGCAGGTCTTTTAACCAATCCAAGTAGATAATTGAGGGGTTTATTCCTTCTATGCATTTACGACATATTCAAGTGTTTTTTAAAGGGAACATATTTTCCTCCCTGAAGCCTCAGGCTTTAGCAGAGGTGCTTTCAATGGAGAAATGAAACTGTCTACACTGCGGCACTGAATGTACCCAGTCTGTGTTAAGAACAGAATGGTGCTTTAAAAAAAGGGAATTCTTGAGCACAAGTTATGAAGAAGGGCAATGTGAAAGAACAGAGGTTGTCATGTGGTAGTGGTTGGCCCAACACATTGCAAATGGCAGAAGGTCCCCACAAACAATGTGCCCTGGTCTTCATCCTGCAGGTAGCTCCAGGGAGAATGTTCAACCTCATCTTCCAGTCTGGAGTCCAGTAAGCTCCACTCAAGTAGAGAAACAGGGAATTACCACTACCAAAAAATTAAATAAACTAAAAGATAGGCACAACTGGGAACTACGTATCTTTCAGGGCTCATGCAGCCATTGAGAAATTCCCGAGGAAGCTCCAGGCCTTTGGTTACTTTCCTGGAGAAATGTTACAAAGCAAAAAAAACCCCACAGAGTTCAAGGAATGAAAAAAAAAAAAAAAAAAAAAAAAAGCAGCCAGCAGCTTGTCTTTCCCCCAATTTTCCCCAGGGTGTTGTGGTAGATCCCACCTTCTCTGCTTTCCCAGTTTGCCCCAAAGTCCCACTGCTTTCTCCAAGAGGTGTGGGTAGTGCGGGTAGCGGATGTGTGCCCCTTCAGCTGCGCATCTCTGTGAGGTTTTAAACTATAAAATACAAGTGTTCTGACTAAAATAGTTACTGTGATAAAACACCAGCCACACAATTTTTCTGTTTTTGCTTTTTACTTAAGTATTTCTGTTTGTTTTTTTTTTTAATGAAACATAAGCAAAGTTTGGTTTAGTACAAGCAATCTGTATGTTCAAAGGAAGCCAAAATACAACTTGAATCCTGGGATTCTACAGTAGCCAAAGTTGTATCCAGTACACGGTTACTTTTTGACTGGTCATATGATGTAGATCCAGACTAACATTCCTGAAACTGGTGGACTTTCCCCAAAATTTGCATAAAGAGAGAGAATGATTTGGCTCAGAAATAGTTTCAAATATACAATTAGGAACCAGAGAGGCATTAGGAACATTCAGTTGTGAATAAGCCTGAAAACCCTGTTTGGGCTTGTGATCAACTTTTTCTCATGTGCTGACCCTTAAACACTCTAAAGTTGACCCTCACATAACAAATTTAAGCTTCTGATGATCGATTTGCTTCTCCGACTTACCTTTCACAGCATCTTGAGAAGCAGTCCATGGAAACCATTGGTTTAGGCAAAATGGCAAATACTCTTTGCAGAGAAAAGGCAAGAATAAAACTACCACGTGGGAAGAAAAGAAGAAGATGGGAGTATACATTTCTGACTGTCATCAGTATTTCATAGCATAGCTACATGGCAGTTTCCACCGTGACCTCAGCTCCTATAAATGCACCCAAGCGTGCACAAGCTCGCCACAAGCTGGCGGCACTGGATATCCGCAATACCCGAGCGGCTCGCTATCAGAAGGCCAAATAAGAACATGATGGGAGCTTGGTGAGCGCTCGGCGCTGGCTCACATCTACACAAGACAGAGTCACAGGGGTGGCTGTGAGCCAGGCTCACCTGAGCCGCAAGGAAGCGAAGCTCAAGTGATGGAATGGAAATGCTGATACGGACGTGGTGCTGGGAGGAGAAGCACGAGCCCGTAAATCACGTATCGGTGCATATGATGTACACATGTGCATATTTTATATATTTATTTTTCTTAGAAAAACAATTTACACAGACTTACTACAGTATCATTCATAGTAACACTTTCACTTCTATAGCACCTCCTCTCCAAGGAACTCCAATTGCTTAAAAACTTGAATAAATAAAGCCTCACAACTTGCCTGTGAGGTAGGTCAACACTATTATCAAACTTTACAGGTGCATTAACTGAAGAACAGAGAGGTTAAGGCCAAAATATCCAAATGTTTGTACCTGAAGTCAACCATCTAAATTCTCATTTAGATGCTTAAATAAAAGTCTTGTGGTTTTCTTTGGTTGCAGAACATCCACAACTACTGCTGAAGTCAACAGGGGCTAATGGTCAAGCCTGATTTTAGGAGGCAAACACCTTTTGCACAGCTAATGAGCAACTCCATGTGTGAAAACACCGGTCTAAAGACGCGAACCACGGTCAGAGCCACAAGTCGATCCCAGTAATTTACCTCCTCGGGGCCTTTATGACACATGACTTTAAAAGGCTGGTGCGGATCTTTTTCAGTAGACATAAGTGACACAAACCCCATACACGGTCACCACAAACCGCATCCAACCAGAGTCTGTATAAACACCACTTGGGTTCGTGGGGCTTTTGGGGGTGTTGGGAGGGGGGGATTGTTTTTCACAGATCTGTGATACTCGAGACAACGCACAGTACACGTCACTTGTGCAGTCATAAAACACGTCACACATCTTCACCCGCTGTCTTTACGTGTCCACAGAGTTAATTCCTTTGCACTTGTGATAAATAGGAGCGGTCAAGTGAAGGTCTGTGAGGAGGGTACTTGTCAGAATATCATGCAGACAGCTTGCAAAATACAGAGTGAAAGATCACTTTTCAAATCCCGGAATTGTTAAGCATGAAAATAATTACCTCATTCCATTACAGTACTGGGTAGAAACACGGAATAAGCAGCAGCATCTTATTCCCGGGAGAAAAGATTGTAACAACTAATTAAGTTAAAAAAAGTTCAGGCACCAAATGAAGTATCCTGCAACAAAGAACAGTATCTATATAGAGTGCTCTCCTTCATATATGACAAAACCAGCAGCACACACCATCTTCCCATTTTATTTTACGAGCATCTCGTCACATTTCAGGGTCAGCTCTGATGTTTCACCTTCACAGAACAAAATCCATTTTCTCCTGGCTTTTACAGAAACTCATCACACAGAAGAGAAACTCACCAAGAGGGAAAACCCTCCATCTTATCATTGCTACCTCAGCCAAAGGCAAATGTTCAACACGCAAAGGACGCCACCGTGTTCCACTGTAACAGGGATGCCGAGAGTCTGAATTTTAATGTGGGCTTCTCTCACTGTGTAATAATTGAAATCAATGGCCAGTGAAATGTGGTTCTCTACCCCAGGAGTCTCTTAGCTCTATTTTAGAGCTCCATTCATTAAACTGTCTTCCATAAATTGTTTCAAGTGTGCAACGTAGTGTTCCGGTCTCCCACATTAAATTAGAATTTCAAATCATTAAATAATAAAGCTTATTTTAAGCAACCAATAAACAGAGGGCCTGATGGCCTTCTAATAAAATTATAACAAAACCGTACTTGATACATCATAGGGAAACTTTGGCTCAGTCTCTTTAAGATAATACGTTTCAGTTACAGCTTCTTCTGTATGTTCTTGTTAGCTTCACAAAGTGAGAACACAGAAAGCACTGAACACCATCATCTCTCCTGTCACTGCTCCTAAGCACAGCGAACCTCTCCGATTATCTTCCAGGTGGGGGCAACAGTAAGACAGTTTTCTTTGCTCGGGATTGTGTCCTTCTGCATCAAGGAGCACAGAAACCTGGCCAGGAGGCAGGGAGCAGCACAATCCCGAACCTCAGATCCCCAGAGAGGCCCTTCTAGACACCTCTGCTAAAGAGACTCGCCCTGCCCTCCCTTGTGGGGCAGCCGAGCCCCTCGCCTGGTCACCCAGATCATTCCCACCCCCTCGGGCTGTGCCAGAGCCTCTGGCCTGGCTGCAGGGACACCGTGCCACCACGGCGGGCCTGGTGCTTGTCACCGTGGCACCAGGGGCATGTCACCATGGCGGGCCTGGACTCTGCCGACACCGCCACCACGACTGGCCCCGACCTGGCGGGATCCCTCAGGGGATCCACAGCCTTCCCCGTGCCCTCTTCCCGCCGCTGCCCACCTGCCTCTGGATTAGATCGCAGCTAACACCAACCGAAAAGAGCGGTACCTGCGCGTAGGGTCCGCAGCCCAACCGCGCTCCTCGCCCGGCTGCGCTCTCCCCTCACAGCGGCGGGCGGGACCTCAGCTCCCCTCAGAGCGCGCTCCGCGCTTTCTGCACTTCCCGCTTTTTCTGCGCTTCCCGCCCTTTTTTCCCGCCTTGCCCTGCCCTGCCCTGCCCAGCCCAGCGCTACGTGTCGCGCCTGCGAGCAGCCGCCGCCCGACCCCGCGGGGTGCCGTTGGCTGTCGCCCCGCCGGTCGCCGCCGCCTCGGGCCGGTACTTGAGCCAGCAGATAAGCCACGTAACGACGACGGAAAAGAGGGCGAGGATGCTGGCTACCGATAGGCAGATGGGCCCCACCGGCGACGGCGAGGACGAGGCGCCGGGCCCGGCGGCGTCGCCGCCGTACTGGTTGACGAAGATGAGGCCGGTGAAGAGCAGCACCACCATGGAGAGGAAGGAGACGACGACGCACACGCAGCCGGCGCTCAGCGCCGCCCGCTTGCAGCTCTGGCAGCTCTCGTAGCCGCTACCGCCGCCCGAAGAGCGCGGCCCGGCCCGGCCGGAGGGAGCGGGGGACGGTGGGGCGAGGGCCGCCGCCGCCTCCCGGGCGCGGGGCGGGCGGCGGGGCGGCAGCGGCGGGAGGCTGTCCTGGGGTAGCGGGTCGCGGGCCCGCAGCTGCGGAGGGCAGGCGGCGGCCAGCTTGGTGTTGACGGGGAGGCCGTGGACGCGGTGGTCGGGCAGCGCCGTGCGGTGGCGGCAGAGCGGGCAGGCCAGGGAGCCGCCGACCGACCGGCCGGGCCCCGGCGCCGGCTCCGCGGCGGCGGAGGGCTGCAGGGCGGCCCGCAGGTGCAGCTGGCTCAGGCACTCCTGGCAGAAGGTGTGCAGACATTCCAGCAGCTTGGGCGCCCGCCGCTCCAGGTCGAAGTAGTTGTAGCAGATCTTGCACTCGTAGTCCTCGTAGCTGGGGGCGGCTGTCGCCGCCGCCGCTGCCTCATCCTCCCGCCGCCCGCCCTGCCCTACGCCGCCCTTCTGCGCTGGCTCGGCCATAACATCTCGCCGGAGGGGGGAACGAAGAACCGCGGAATAGGCGGAGAGACCCGGGCCGCGCCGCGCCGCGCCGCGCCTCGCAGGCGGGCGGGGAGCCGGGGAAGCCGCGGCCCCGCCGCCTCCTGGCCGCGCCCGCGGGCTGCGGCGCGGCCCGCCGGCGAGGGAGGGAAGGAAGGAGGAAAGGAGGGAGGGAGGGAGGGACGGACGGCGGCTACTGCGGGCGGGGGGCGGGATCGGTGCCGCCCGCCCCCGGGAGCGGCCGCCGGTGCGCGGCGGCGGCGGAGAGCGCTCCCCGACCGGGCCTTTCTCCCGAGGTGCGGCGGCCGGTGCAGCGGGGATGCCGCATCGGCAGGGCCTCCCGGCTGGCCGCGCCCCGGTGGCGGGGCCGCTCCTGCAGCGGCGAGTCGGGCTGCTGGGGACGAGTGTTCCCCAGCCCTGCAGCGGGGTGCGGTGTCTGCAGCAGCGGATGCTGCGCTGGCTCTGGAAACCGGGGGTAAAAATGGCGGGTGGCGTTTTTGGCCTGATTTGTTTTTTTTTTTTTTTTTTTTTTTTTTTTTTTTTTTTTTCACCTTTTTTTTTTTTTTTTTTTTTTTTACGGTTCAGTTAATTTTAACAATGTATGAGGGTTCTCCAATGTGATTATCATAGAATCACAGACTGGCTTGGGTGGGAAGGGACTTTTAAACCTCATCGAGTCCAACCCCCCTGCAGGGAGCAGGGACATCTGCAACCGGAGCAGTTTGCTCAGAGCCCCGGCCAACCTCACCTGGGATGGTGCCAGGGATGGGACAGCGACCCCCTCTCAGGGCAGCCTGGGCCAGGGTCTCACCACCCTCCAGCATCAAAGATTTCTTCCTTCTCTCCAGTCTGAATCTCCCTATTTTAGTTTAAACCAATCACCCCTTGTCCTCTTCCAACAGCCCCTGCTCAAAAATCTGTCCCCATCTTTCTGACAGGTCCCTTGAAGTCCTGAAAGGCCCCCAGGTCTCCCTAGATCCTTCTCCTCTCCAGGCTGAACCCCCCCAGCTCTCCCAGCCTGGCCTCCCAGCAGAGGGGTTCCAGCCCTCCCAGCATTGCTGGGGCTCCTCTGGCCCCTCTTCAACAGGTCCCTGTCTCTCCTGTGCTAAAGCCTCTAGGGCTGGATCCAGCACCGCAGGGGGTCTCACTTGATTATGCATTAGGACCAGCACCGGAGAGACACGGATCTGTTGGAGCAGGGCCAGAGGAGGCCACAAAAATCATCGGGGGCTGTGAGGCCAGGCTGGGAGAGTTGGGGTTCTTCAGTGTGGAGAAGAGAAGGCTCCAGGGAGACCTTATCACAGCCATTCAGTACTTCAAGGGGTCACAGCCATTCAGTACTTCAAGGGGCCTGAACAACCCAACCACTAGTGTGTTCATCATTTCCAATGTTATATGTTAAACAGTCGAATAGATTTCACTAAAGCAAATCCTGCTGCCACATCAGGGAAGTCTGGAGTAACTCCTTTATCCTCGACTGTAGCACAGGCCATAACAATAATTATTTCTCCTTGTCGTACACCGCATCGCCCTGTCGTGTTGCTGAAACTGCATCTTGGGAGCGTCAGCTCTGGGCTGAGAGCTGTCTCAGCTCAGACATCTTCCCCTCTCCTCTCATTTTAAGTCTTGTTAAAGATCTGGATTGAATCTCTGAGAAGAAGAAAGAAAAGGGCTTTTGCTGTTGCTGTCCACAGCGCACAGCTCCTTTGGCATGCGGCGTCAGAGATCAATCACCCTTTGGTTTGCAACCTCAGAGCTCCTCTGCCCCCATCACCTGGGGGACTTTTCCAGTGTTACTCTTCTCCCAGTGCCACAAATCATCCCTGATGCATTTGGACTGTTTTCATCTAACTCTGATATCTTCCTTTTTTTTTTTTTTTTTTTTTCACTAAATCACATCTTATTTACTCAGGTATTAAATTCTTAAATTGGTATTTCTGTTTATTTTTTCTACCTTCTTGCAACTGTTCCCCAGTTAGCGTCATCTTTGTCTTTAATTAGAGTTCATCATTAAAAGATATATGTCAAATTATGCCAGGCACCACCCTTCATGCCACTTTCATAACCCTACGACTTCCAATTCATTTTCCAAATGCATGAAAGTCCTTCAAGCAAATCTGAATTAATTTTTCAAGTGCAATTTTTTCAGGCACTGGCTCCAATGTTTTAATAAGGTCCAGATACATCATCAGCCTTGTTTCTGGTTCAAACTGCCTTGCCCCTGTCTTTTGTGTTCCTAGTTTCCTTATCTGCTGTGTATCTGCCTTGAGGTCAACTGAAACTCCACCTAATAAGTACATGAAAGTCAGCATTGGGAAAGCTGCCTGTAATTCTGGCACAAAACCGACGCAGAACAGATGGCAAAGTTGAGCATAGCTGAAAAATAATAGTGAAAATAAAAATGCAAAATGCAAAATTAGGATGAAATTTTAATTTTCTGATCAAATGAAGAATGAGAAGTGCCGGTGTGTCATCACAGAAACTTCTTTGCTCAGAATTACCCCCAAGAAGATGATGCTGAGTAAGTAGATCCCGTACGAGCGAGGCTGTCTTGTGCTGTGTGGTCCCCAGAGAACCTTGTTTGATAGAACATAGTCCCCACGCTTGGTGAGATGCTGTTTTCTTCTATAGAAAGGTGCAACTCCTCCTCACTTCATGTATCTAGTGGTGCTTCCAGGCTCTGTCCTTGCCCTTTTGCTATCCCAGGAACTCGTGTGATGACACAGCACAGCAGTTCATGGAGATCATCCAACCGAATGCTCTTTTTTCTTAGTTTTTCTAGTCACTGTTCTGTTTTTCTCATCTCTGTACTTAGCACTGGGGAGGCTGCACCTCGAGTTCTGGGATCAGTTTTGGGCCCCACACTCCCAGAAGGACATTGAGGGGCTGGAGCGTGGCCAGAGGAAGTGCAATGGAGCTGGGGAAGGGTCTAGAGCACAAGTGTGGTGAGGAGCAGCTGAGGCACCTGGGCTTGTTCAGCCTGGAGCAAAGGAGGCTCAGGGGAGACTTTCTGGCTCTCAACATCTCCCTGACAGAAGGTTGGAGCTAGGTGGGGTCAGGTTCTTCTCCTAAAGAACAAGCGACAGGACAAGAAGAAATGGCCCCAGGGGAGGTTTAGATTGGACATGAAGAACAATTTTTTCCCCCTGAGGATTGTCCAGAGCTGTCCGAGGCTGCCCAGGGCAGTGGTGGAGTCCCCATGATCCCTGGAGGGGTTTCAAAGCTGTGGAGATGAGGTGCTGAGGGACATGGGTCAGTGGTGCCCTGACAGTGCTGGGTTAAAGGTTGGACTTGGTGATCTGAAAGGTCTCTTCCAACCAAACCAATTGTGTGATTCTGCTGGGACAGCTTTGTGAAGCAGGTCTCTGCCTGGGCGCATGAGGTCTCCAGCCAGCACAAGGGAAAATGCCGGTGGGTACGTGGTCAGGAGGGGAAATGAAGGTGGCACCACAGCACTGGTGATTTATGTACCCTCGCCTTATGATGAAACAGAACCATAAATGATTTCAGGTCTTTTGTCTTGGTCCAGCATCATGTCATGGATTTTACAGGCCTGAAAGCCTGCTGTGACAACCTGAAGACCATGCTGTGTTCCTGTATCCCCTGGCAGCCCTATCTGTGTAGGACAGTGTCCAGCTGTAGCTCTCTGGGGGTTTGCAGATTCACCAGGCAGGGTGTGCAACCCACGCTCCTGCTCCTAGTGCTGAGGTGCCACCCTGGCTCCTTGGTCACTGGGACCAGCAGAGGGCCCAGCCTGGAGCTGAAGGTGGCTTCTCAGCTGGTTTCCTAGCAAGTGAATCCATGATTCTTCACAAGGACGATGAGTCTTGGAAAAACATCTTCATGTTGAATTTAAAGGCTTCCCGGGTTGGGATTGAAAAAAGAAATTTTTTCCCATTTTTGGAAGAGTGACTCTATTTCTGAAGATCCTGACGTATTCCAGACTCTTGTAGTCACTTCAGTTACAATGAACATTTGTTCTTTGGATTGTCACCTTGCAGGGACTGTTCTTTAATGGGAAAGGTGTATTAGTTATTGTAAAAAAACAACCCTGAGATGCAACTGAACCGACACCGAGGGCTGACTTTTGGCTGAACCACCATTGGAGGGAGGCTTTGGATGGTATTCAGCAGAAGTTGTGTTATGAATTCTGAGCAAAAGTGGCAAACAACCCATACAAAATACACATTTTTCCACTTAAAATAATCATCCTGTGGCTGGTAAGAATTGATTTCTAGCATTTTAGCTATTGGGCCTGGTTTACCCAGTGCAGTGTGCCAGTTTTATGCTGGTACTAAGACTTGGTTTAAAAAGAGGTATAAGAGTGTAAATTGAACTCACCAAGATGAGCCAAACCCAAGATAATTGTAGAAGAATCCTCACATTTTTCATGAGGGACACACTGGCATAGATCCCTACAGCAAAAAATGTCCAGTTTAGCTGGTTTAATTCCTCAGAATTTCTGTGTTGTTTTACAATAGATATTTGAAATGTAATTTGACATCTTGCTTTTTATTTACCAGGAAGGAAGTTCTCTTTGATGGATGCACAGCACAAGAATAGATCAGCTGCCAGCCTGTTCATAGTAAAAAAAGTTAAAACCTCTGGTTTATGCTGATGTTTTCTGTGCATTTCAATGATGAAGTAGCTTGTTTAGGACTGATGCAAAGGTCACCGAGTCAGACAGCATTTTGGGTAAGTCCTTGTGGTTTAATACACTATTCTGGTGGACAGCAGAAACATTTTGACAATATTTTAGTACTGGAAGGCTTTTTACTTTTATAAAACCCTGCTTATTTTATGACTTAAGTAACTAAGCCTAGAGCCCATTTTGTAAATATTTAGAAAAAAACACCTCTTTTGCTTGTCATCCTCCCTTTCAAATTCCTTTACACAAGTTTCCTCCTCCAACTCCATTTCCACTCATTTTTGAGCGGTAGCACAAGCCATGCATTAATTTTATGCCCCATCATTGTACCATAGGATGCTGCAACATCATCTTCAGCTGTCTTCATGTTAACATTTTACTTTGTGTAATTTATTTCTAGATAGTTTATCATTAAAGTATTTTTTTTACCTTTTCCGTCTCAGAACTAATTGCGTGCGTGGTCTTTTGCATTCAGTACAGAAGGGAGTGTTAATTTTCTGTATTTCGGGGGGCATTTTGGAAAGCTGAAAAAGGAGAGGAAAAGGATGACAATTGTGAGCAATTCCATGTCGCTCACAGCCATATCCAACGTACATCGTTGTCTTAAGGTATATAATAGGAAAGATGCAGAGGTACAATATTTGACACCCCTCTCCCTGTACAAAAAAAGTCTTTGGTGTCTTGTAGCTGCTAAATACAGTCCTATTTCAGTTGCTTCAGGAAATGAGGGATGTGTGAAAGACAGACCCTCACTGACCACTCACCTCTGCTTTCTCTTTTATTCTAGGCTAAGCTTTAAGGTTCTGGGGTTTTTTTATGTAGATGTGGTGCTGAGGGATGGTTTAGTGGTGCCCTGGTTGTGCTGGATGTTGGACTGGATGATCTGAAAGGTATCTTCCAACCAAAACAATTCCATGATTCTATGATTTAAGCTTCTCTTCCTTACCCAGTGTTGACCTGCAGCCCCAAGCACAGACACACCCTCGATGGCATCAGTCCGATGCCAAATTGTGCAACAGATTTATTGGCAATAGAAGGGTGAGGGACGCGGTGATGACTACATCATTTCTGCTGGGAATCATTTCTGGTTATTCCCATCCATTTATTTTCCATAATCCTCTGTTTTCAGCATCTACAGGTAACAGCATTGCAAGCTTTGGTTAAGGAAAGATGAGGCACCATTTAAAATTGTGAGGGTGTGAAAATTGTAAGGGTCACAGAATCACAGAATGTTAGGGGTTGGAAGGGACCTTCGAAGATCATCAAGTCCAACCCTCCTGCCAGAGCAGGACAGAACGAGAGCAGATCACTCAGAAATGCATCCAGACAGGTCTTGAAAGCCTCCAGAGCAGGAGACTCCACAACCTCTCTGGGGAGTCTGTTCCAATGCTCTACAACCCTTACAGTAAAGAAGTTCTTCCTCATGTTGAGGTGGAACTTCTCATACTCGAGCTTAAATCCACTGCCCCTCATCCTGTCACAATGCACAAGTGAAAAGAGGTTGTCCCTGCCTTCTTGATGCCCAGCCCTTATGTATTTATAGATATTAATTAGATCTCCATTAGGGTCTGTCCATTACAGACACTAATAAGATCTCCATTAGGGTCTGTCCATTAATGCAATATCCTCAAATAACTAAGGTTAAAGCACCGAGGAGCATCACCACAGACTTGCAATGCAGAGCAAACCCAGCTCAGAAGTGAAGCCGATGGCAGACGTGAACTAACTCCACAGTTCAGGTGGAGGTGCCTCCAGGATTGCCCCAGCAGACCAACATTTAATCCATCTCATGGGACTATTGAGATCCCTGGGTTGGGCTCAGAGCCCCGTGAGTCCCTGGGCAGTTTGGCGAGGTGCAGCCAAGGGACCCCACAGATCTCTCAGGTAGAACACTTTCTTAACAGCTCCCTGGAGCAGGAACTGTGTTTCTGTGGTAGGGCAGAGCTGCCCTGGGTGTTGGCAGGGATTTAATTAATCTCATGGAAAACAGTATTTACATGGGCGCAGTCTTTGAGGTTGGTGGCAGCTTTAAGAACAAATATATTTTTATCAACTTTACTTTCTACTAAGCAAACTGCACTTCTTCAAACCCTTTGCTTGTGATACAACTGAAAAGAATCACCAACTGCACTGATTTAACCGCTGCTTTTCCAGAAAAGACCCATCTCAAAAGAGAAAAAGAGCAAAAACCTCAGAGAAGCCCTTTGTTTTGGCCAGCGCCGTGTTTTCCACGCGTCACAGCGATAGTGAAAATGGAATTCGGCCCTGGATGCTGATTCAGGTGGCAGCCATGGGGCTGGCAGAGCCTGTTTGGACTGGGGAGCAGGGCGTTGTGGGATGCGGGGCTGCTGCCGCTCGTGTGGCACCTCCGGGCTTAAAACCAGCTGAGTGCTGCCCACATGAAAGCAGCTCTGTGGGAAAATAGAGCTTGAATTAATAATTACTAATAATGGTGATTAGAGTAATTAGTGAATACCAGCGTGGCTATTTGCTCTTGGGCGGTTACTTTCTGCCACTCAAATTGTCCTTGCATTGTGCTGAGAAAGAAAAAACTATTCCTCTATGGAATCACTTTAAAAGATTCACTTTATTTAAAATCACTTTATTTAGTGCTTTGGGGGCTCCGTTTAAAATACACAGCCCATGTTTCAGTTACTGCTTTTATTCCAGCATACCACTGGTAATAAGTTAAAACAGGGATGGTTACCTCTGAAATAAAATCCTGAACCAGTGAAACTGGTAAGAGATTTTTCATCAGCTTCAAGGGGACAAGTTTTTATCTTTGTTAATGACAGAGGCAGAGCTTTTTAAGACAGCTTGGAAACAACAACTCTTGCTTAGACCACAGCGTGTCCTTAAATTGATTTTGTTCAGAATGAGAAACAGATGAAGGGTTTGGAGATTCTTGCATTTGTAATATTGCACACAATCAGGTATCAACATTGTACATTTGTACACTTGGCTTGTAAGGGGACAGAGGAATTGGGTTGAGTCTGGAGTAGCAGGGCCCGGGCTCCCCTGGCCACCCCCTGCTCTCCTCACCTCTCAGAAGCCTCTGCACTCCTCGCCTGGATCTCTGCAAGCCCAGAGGAGTCATAGAACCATAAAATCAGAGTGGTTTGGGTTGGAAGGGACCTTTAAAGGTCATCTAGTCCAACCCTCACAGAATGAGCAGGGACAAAGGAGGAGCCCAGCCTCTGCTTTTCAAAGAGGTACCAGTCAGAAAAGCAAACCAAGTGTTAGGGGTAAATTAGGAACCATTATATCTCTGGAGAGATTCCAAACCCACCTGCACAATGCAATCCTGGGCAACCTGCTCTGGACCCTGCTGGAGTAGGGGGTTTGCATGAAAAGGTCTCCAGAGGTCCCTTCCAACCCCCGCCAGTCTGTGGTTCTGTGGTAGACCAAAAGAGGTACCATTGTTTTGCCACCGTATCAATCCCATCCTGATCACTGTGTGCACTGCTGGTGCCTCTTCTCTAGGAAAGAAAATGTTCAGGGAAGAGCAAGAAGGACCTGGGATTGGGAAGAGCTTCCTTACGAAGAAAACCCAACAAACCAGGACTCCACAACCTCCAGAAGAGGCAGCTTAGAGGAGATACAATAGCAGTGGAATTGGCTCTGCCAAGCAAGCCAAGGGACTTGGACCCAGCAAATGGATCTCCAGCATGACAAGGGGACAGAGACTGCCAGAAGGGATGCTGCCAACTTTGGAACTCGCCCTGCCAAGGGTAATTGTTACTCTAGAAGGAAAAGGCTATCTGATTTGGTACTTGGCACGCTCCTGCTGTATAGTCTGTTCTGCTGGCCCACTCATTTTCATCGTACTGGGAAGATGAGAAGCTTGTTTCTAATGGGTTGATTAGATATTAGATATTTTTGAACTACAACAGCTAACAACTGGGATGTTGTTGTGATGGGGGTGAGAAGTCAGGAAAGAAAACTTTCCAATTAGCTAAAAATGTGGTTCTAGCTAAGTCAAGAAAGAGAATCCTTCATCCTAACTTGAAACCTAAATTGCTTTAATTGAAGAGTGTATGGTTCCTGAGTTTTATGAGTGAGAATAATTGAAAATGGATTAAATTGCCTTTTTCTTTTTTTCATTCACAATAGTTTTCTCCACAAAAATGTGGGCTAAATCTGTACTCCCACAAGTGAATGCCAATATGGAACAATGCCAACAGATTCATTGAGGTTGCCCTAGTTGCACCTTCCTTAGCTAGTACAGAATCAGGCCCCATACGCATAATTTTTCCACTTTTAGACCTGAGGGAACATAATTGGGAGCCAGCCTGAGGTCCCATTCCAGATCAAGTCTTTCATATGCAGATTATAAGACCCGTGAAAAACGAGCCTGGTTTGGCAGTTACTTTAAAAGAGACCTTTAGATGATTTTATCCACAGCAGAAGAGCCAGTTCATTCTTCATACTAGACATCATCTTATATCTCGTTTGGGGAGATGGGATCTCTACTGACTTTTTTCATGTAGAGAAAAATACCATATTTGGGAGAAAATTTTCTTAGGGCCACTTCATGTCTCTGGGAACACTTCTGCCCTCAAAAAGTTCATTCTGTAATCTCAGAGAAGTGTTTTTACCTGATGTATCCAGATCAATATTTTCATTTTTTTTCTATAGTCTTGTCTCTTTAACTGTCTGAGGCTTCAAATAAGATTTTAGAAGCTCCTCCTCATTCCACTCAAACATTGAGTTAAGAGTTGTAGGATGCTGATGCAAGAAAGCACCCAAGGAATGCAACTTAACTCTTGCACTGCTGGAGACCTCATCACCACTACGAAAGAGAGTTCAGCCATAATTTTCTCTTTTCAGCCGTTGCCAGGAAAGCTGCCAACCAGCTGGATGAACCATGGTGGATGGTCAACAGTCATAGTTAAAAGATCTGTAGGTGCTGCTGTTGTCTTTCCAAAGAATGAGTATTCCCCAAATGAAGACAAATACAGACAACAGGGCGTTTTCTCTAAAACAATCAAAGGTTGTCTCAAGTCTTGTTGACTTGCACGTTGTCCATGCAAGGGCCACAGCAGCTCCTGTCAAGTGCAGTTGGTTGCCTCTCAGGTGACACCTGAGATTCACCAGTTTGATGTGGAGGAAATATTTTTAAAAGGATTATTAAAATAGCTACACAGACAGTTGATAGAGTTTGCATCAAAGGGAGATGACAGAGTATGGCCATGTTACTCTCCTGCAAAAAATAGGGAAAATACCTGCCATTTGCTGATATTTAAATACATTTCAACAGCAAAATCTTTACTTTCAGAGTGAGGCATGGTAAAAAATCTCTTTTCCCTTTTCTTCTCCTTCTCCTTCTCCTGGCAAATTCCCAGAATATCAAAGGTTTTTTTCATCCTGCCCAGTAGCGTTCTGTTCATAGCTTCCAGTGTTTGAAGTGGATGACTTGTATGTGTTCTAATGAATCAAGGCTAACTCTGTCAGACCTCCTAATGATTGTTTCTATCTACTATACCATAAAAAAAATGCACGTATGTATCCTTCCTGGTTTACTGCCAGTCAATCAACATTAAAATATTGACATATGGATGTGGGATTTTTTGCTGTCTTTAAAATAGGCTCATTGACATTAAGGTTTGTCATGTAAATAGTACATATAAAGCAAAAAACCCAAGAGCTATTTATGGGTTCAGGATGACATCTGTAATGTGGGTGGCAGAATGAAAAGTAGAGAATTTCAGAGCTCTTCACAGCTGAATGAATTGACTGAGCATATATATTTTTTAGTGGTTTAAAATGTGTTAGTTCCCCAAAGTTCATGCACACAAACAAAATAGATCGATGAACTAAAGATAAAATAAGTCTATGAACTGGCTGCACTGGCCTCAGTCCATTTCATTGCTCAGAGAAAGAGAAGTTTTCACCATTTTAAGCCTATTGAGACAATCAGAATTGTTTCCAGAGGGCTCGTATATGGCATTGTAAACAAAATGATATGGGGCCACTCTTAGGATAGTCAAGCTTTTAAAAAATCTTAGGGGTTAAGCTTGATATTTAAATGACATTTAAATTTATATTGTAAATGCATATTTATATTTACATTTAGATTATATTTGACTATATAATGGTATTAAGTTTGTTGTTTAAATCTCTACTCCTGTTATTTCCCAAAATGCTGAAACATCCAAGGTATGGTATAGCCTACAAATGCTGAGAACACCTCTAGGAATTTCACAGTAGATGTGCGTGCAATTGAAGTGTCCAAGTGATATGGTGCAGAATAATTATTTAAATGACATGCTAATCATCACTGGAAATTAGCAATACCATTTCAAGCAATGCAAATCATAAGCAATTACATAGCATTATCTGGTTACTTACACTGCAAACAGAAAAGTTAATTACTCCTACCCAAGACAGCAGCCGCAGCTTCAGCACATTCCCTTCCTTGCAGTTTTTGGAGATGCTTTCATCTTCCCACGTTTGAAAACTCACTTTGCATTTATACTTACATTCTCTAAAACTGAAGATATGACCATATATATATCATAAGGATTTTATAATAACTTTAAGTGAGAATTATAAAACTGTGGGTCTACAACTCCATTTTTCCCTGTGTCTAAAGTTACGGGAGTCGTTGAGCAGTTTGGACTCTAAAGGACTGATATATTTAGCACATACTAAATGTGCTGGAGCTTTATCTTTTTAAGACCATCCCTGCAAAGACAATTGGCTGCAGAGGTGTTGCAGGAACACGTTCCAGTCTTACTGCAAGACACAAGACCATTCCTACTGCTGCAGGGCAAAGCTTGCTGGAGCTTGGTGATTCTTTCTTCATTGACCTATGTTGCCATATTATTTTTTTTCTGAGAAAAAGTCTTCAAAATGAATTCTATTTAAATTTTGATATGCATTAAATCAAAAGCAAAAGATTCATGTGCTTTGAAGACCATAGTCTCTCATACAATGGTTTCCAAGGGCACCTTCTATAGAACTTTGTCATCTCTTCAAGATCCTTCAAAATCTTTGGTTCTTCCAGCTAACCCAAGGAAGGTCTGTGTTGTGAAATTAATGGGTGCTCAGGTCTGATGCTCAGTACAAAAGTGTCAGATCCAAAATAATGTGTTCAGTAACGTGTCAACTAAACAAAATGAAAATGCAAGAATCGTGTAAAAAGACTTGGACCTTTTGGTATTTAAAACCTACAAAATTTTAATGGTTTCCTTTGCAATATAAACAGTGAAAAACACACACACAAAAAAAAAAAAAGGCAAAGGAAGACGAAAATAAGAGTTGGCCTCTAAGTAAAGGAAATGACTGAGGGCAATGCAAACATATGGGATGAAACTGGGAAAGGAGTTTTGTTCGAAACCTGCTTAGATACAATGATGAGTTGGTGGGATTTCTGTCTTCAGCGCATGGCCAAAGGATTTCTGCATCTAGCCATAGGCATCTTCAAATAGTGAAGAAGAGGGATCACAGCATAAAGATGAGCCTTGCCCCGCCCTCTGGCTCAGCCCAAATCCCACCATCAAGCTCTGGGGTCCCAGGTCAGAGCTCTACCTGGCCAAATTGTTATCATCCTTCCAGGTATTACAGATATTAGTGAGTCCTTACTGGTACCAGGGACATCTCATAATTCAGCAGCTCTATGCCTTCACTATGGCAGTTTCAGTGGAGGCTTCAGTTTGCCCATGTTCATTTCATCTTAGTGGTTTTTAGTTTGGAAATCAGCAGCTCTGACATTTGTGCTTATAGCTAATAACCCACCGCCGCCTCAGCTCAAGTTAACTCTACATATGATCTTCTGCAGTGAAATGTGGTCACTATCTGGAGAGTGACAGCAAAAGTTACGCTTGTTTTTGTTCTTCCAGACCCGTTCCCTCAGCTTCCAAATGAAAACAGGACTTGTCTGGCTGACAGCGTTGCAAATGCAACCAAGCTATGTTCTGCCAGCTTCATTATCCACCCCCAGTCATGGAATTTGTACTTTGCTCTTGGCTTTGTTGATGCTGGAGGCAAAATTATCCACTGTCATGATAGTGACACCCGTTGCTGTTAAGGAAGTGCCTTCAGCACAAGGTGCTATTTTCAGCTCTCTCAAAAGTTATCCCCTGTAGTCTCATTTTTCACACTATAGCCCAGAGCAGATTTTCCTCCCTTGTGAAAATGTAGTTGAATGGTGACCGGCTATTAGTGAGATATTTTGGCCCTAGATGAGGTAGTTTCACCATTTAAAGTGGTTGGGTTTTTTTTTCAGCTGGACAGTTTATAGCCTCTCTTAACCACTCTCAGAATGCTACTCATCTAGTCCTTGGTAGATGCTCCATCCCTGGAACTATTCCAAGGGAGGTTGGTCTGGGCTCTGGGAGGTCTGCTCTGGTTGCAGATGTCCCTGCTTCCTGCAGGGGGTTGGACACGATGAGCTTGAAGGGTCCCTTACCAACCTAAACCTATGATTCTGTGATTCACAGTGATGGTGCTGCCACCGCTTTTTCAGAAAGCTGCTTTTCTGAATGTCAGAAAATCTCTATGAGCCACACAAACTGTGGGACAGCTCTTTGATTTTTTTTATTTCCAAAGCAAACCTTTCAAGGAGCCAAATCCTTTTTTTTTCTGGGCCATGAGGGGTGAGGTAGTTCTCAGGAGAAGGTGATTAGGGCATTTTTCTGTGAGAGAAAGAGAAGATTTGTGTGCTTGCTTTGAGCAAGAATAAACAAGTTGTTCCATGAGCAGTGCAAATGATAAAATGAGCTTCCTATAAATTTCTATTCCCCATTACTGGGCATTTGCCACTGCAATAATCAGTCTTCCACCCTCGGTTCTCTCCTCAAACTCTCCATTCTCTTTATGGCCCAAACACCTCCCACCAAAGTGCTACAATCCTTCCTACAATCCTCTATTCCATCCTGGAAGTATCTTGATTTCCTCTTCCTGGTCCCTCCAGACCACGCTTCAAGGGATGCTTGAAGTTCCTTCAAGACCTGGCAGCGCTTTAAGCCTGCTTTGCATTTTTTTTTTGTCAACAGCACCACAACTCCTACTTTTTCTCCCATTCCCCTGTGGTTCGTACCTGTGTGCTGATGCCTCTCTAAGTTGGGAGCACTGGCTTAGTCTGGTGTTCCCCAGTCCACATAGCAGCAGGAAGTTCTCAGGCCTGGCTTTGTCTACTGCTCAAGCAAGCAGAAAGGAAATACGGGGGCTAAACCTGGATGCAGCTGTTGTGCAAGAGTGTCTCTGCTAAAATAATCTACTCGTGCAGCCTGAAGTCACAGCTGTGTTAAGCTAAAGTCAAGAAAATGGTAAATTCTGAAAAGTAGGTTCCACAACCCCTGCCCCCCAACCTTCAGCTTCCTTGGAAGGACAAACCAAGAGCTGGAGCACTCAAAGACATGGATGAGGCAGATTAAAATTAATACGAGCTAGAAATCCCCTTCCCTCTTTTTTATTATTTTTTTTTTTCCTTTTTTTTCCTTTTTTAATTTTTATTTTGTATTTTGGGGACTCTATCAGGTTTAGAATGAGTTTTGCAAAAAACTCTCAGTCATCCTGAGGCCTTATCAGCTGGGTGCGGACGTCCTCGCTGAGGACACTCCCATTAACCCAAGTGTCTACCTGAAGAAGAACTGGGTAGAAGCTGGTTATGAATTGTTACTTCTATTTTAATACCTGGGAAGCATTCTGATGATGATGGGGAGACACAAGTATGATCAGATCAGATCAGATCAGATCAGATCTGATAAATATTGGCTCGTGGCTGACAAGGAGTTGTTTTAAAATACCTGGCCACACACTTTCATTCCTGCTTTCCACCATGTCTCTGGATGAGACCCTATCTCACCAGCATCAGCCCCCAAACTCCCAGTTGCACCAGCTGGGTTGTGATTTTACCCTTCAAATCAGCATGTTAAAAACCCTCGTGCGCATTGTCATAATGGTGAATAAGATAAGAATGAAGTCGTTTTGAAGACTCTTTTTGTGATACAATGAAAATAACCGTGAAGGAACAATGGACTAAAGTCATCCAGCTCTACTGAACAATGAACAATAATTAATTCCTGAAAGTAAATAATATAACCTTATAGAAGAAACGAGCTGGAACAAGCGACCTCATTCCTCAGCCCACGTGAACTCGTTCTGCCAACAAGATCCAACCCTGTCATCATGGCCACGGATGAGCATGTGCACTCACCTGGAATGTGATGTCACCTGGAGCTCCAGTTGGGCAAACCTCAAATGCCAGATTGCATTTTGAGAAGATAAAAGAAAATGAATCACACAAAAAAATTAGAGGAGGTCTGTGGAGCCTGCCCTGGAGTCTGGGTGGGAGGGAAAGAGACCCGGTCCCTGTAGTTCCTCATGAAGGCCACACTGCCCATGGTTGTGAGTTGAGAGTGCTGGGCCTTGCAGAGGCTGGGTGAGCATCGCCCACCATCAGCCCAAGCAGTGGCACAGGGACAAAACAACTTTCTGAAGAGCAAAGGAGCGTGGCTTTGGTTTTCAAGGGCTTGAGGAAGAAAAGCCTTGATGGAATCCTGGGTAATTTGGGGTGTTTTGCAGGGAAAGAAGGAACCTAAGACCTGAACAAGCTTGAGAAGTGTGCCTTTGTGCACCTCATGATGTTCAACAAGGCCAAGTGCAATGTCCTGCACCTGGGTCAGGGCAACCCCCAGTACCAGCACAAGTTGGGGCATGAAAGGGTGGAGAGCAGCCCTGTGGAGAAGGACTTGGAGGTACAGCCCCTTGTAGCAGCACAAGCTGGGGGATGAAAGGGATCAAGAGCAGCCCTGTGGAGTAGGATGTGGGGGTGCTGGGGGTGAGGAGCTGGGGCTGAGCCGGCCCCGTGTGCTCACAGCCCAGCAGCCACTGGCACCCTGGGCTGCACCCCCAGCAGCGTGGGCAGCAGGGGAGGGGGGGGATCCTGCCCCTCTGCT
>JANHGN010027466.1:0-28436 GCA_024605025.1 Megaceryle maxima | reverse complement strand
TTAATGATTTAATGCCTTTTTGATACTTTCCACTTATGCATTTAATGTTCTTGCTGTTTTTCAGAAATTATGATTCAAGTGAATATTCCAGTGCACTGAGAAAAGAACTTTAAGAACGCATTAGACTGCCTTTATTCCTTAGACATTGTACAAACTAAGCTTTATTTGGATCAGTAAATTTGTAGTGGCTTCATTATTTCTCCTGAGCAGGTAACTAAGTAAAGAATAATACCATTTTGAAAGAAAAAGCCTTTTAGATTTTGTTCACATTCCTCAAAATTTATGAGGAGATGCAGCAATACTGTATTTAAAGGGATGATGCAGAATGTTAAAACCGGAACATTTTATTGCATATTAGGTAGCACCGTAGACTTCTTAATACGATTGTGGGGTCCTTTTATATGTGCAGATATAGAACAGGTTCCAACATTTAGAAATGCATTTGTTTTTTCAGAGGTCACATGTAGTAGTAACTCCACTGTATATCGGTGAGAGAATTGAGCTACGTTGCGTTTTGTCCTTCACTTAATCACTTCTTTTGGTTGTGCAATTAAAACGTTTCACCTCAAGTCATATGCAGCTTTCCTAGTGGTTCTGTAGAACTCAGGGTAAGCATCTATCAGGTAAAACAGTCCCTTGCATGTAAGGTAATGAGTTAGAACAACGTTAAAATGATAGCATAGAAAATACGGGATTAGTTGTTTATCCGAGTGTCCCGCTCAGCTGAAACGTTCTGAACAAACAGTGATTGCATTTAGCCTCTGATCCTCAACACCACTCTACCACTGTTAAAAATGTCATCTGAACTTAGCCTTCATTCCTTTTCTTTATTGGCAATACTGGCCTGTCTTTACTTCTTGATATCCTTTAACCAGTGGTACACACAACTTAAATAAAAGCTGCATTTTCAGGTCCGGGGTTCTGTGACGTCATAAGCTGTACTGATTTCAAAACATGTTTAACAGTTTGCCCAAAATTGTCTCTGAAACTGCAGAATACTAGAAATGTTTATCTAATTTGATATATGTGGGTCTGTAATGGTTTGCCTGTTGAAAAGTTATTTTCATCAACCAATTTGCATGCCCACTGGTATTATTTTACTGTGCAACCTTTATATTCAATTGCTTTTTATAGGTTAAAGATGGTATTTTCATAGTTACTTTGACATAAGGGTTGCAGTTTCTGTGGTGTGCACTTCATATAGCACTGTGTGGCCTTCAGCTTTTCTTCCTATCTTCTCTAACCTCATTGATTCACTTGAGTTATGCCACTGCAGGGGTTTTTTTACCAAAATATCTGTAAGTTTTCTAGAGTGAGGGGGGTTTATTTGTTTGTTCCTTTCTGTTTTGGGGATCAGTATCTGTAAATTCATTCAATCATAAAAGCAGAATCTCTAAGTAGCGCCTTCCGACATCTTCTCACAGTCTCCTCTTCAGTACAGGATCATTGTAACACCCTATTGCCCAGTCTTTGAGCTTCCACAAGACCAGTTATATTCCAGTGTTTTGCTTACCTTTGGAAAGTTTTTCTCCTATCTAATATGGCACTGTTTATTTTTGTTCTTTCTGAGGTGTGCAGCTCGGATAGATGATGCCCTGTGCATTGGTTTGGCCTCTTTCCTTTGTTGTTATCTTGCTGGTTTTATGATTTGTTAGCTGTTTGGTTTCTGTGCTGTGTAGTTGGTAATTTCTGTTTAAGCACCGTATGTTGTGTTTGTCCCTGTTGAAAAACTTGCAGTTTTTTAGATAGTTATCTGCAGTCAGTAATTTTTACCTCTCACCAGAACTCTCATCGAAAGTCTTCAAGTGAACAACTTCTATGGCACTTTGAAGCAGAGAGAATTATTTCCTGCAGCAACGTATGAGGGAGATATTAATGTTTTTACAGTTATTTGATGAAATTAATATCCCTATTCTACATCTCTTTTCAAATTACATCACTGTTTTCTCCTTTCCTAAAAGGCTAAATCAGTCTTAGAAGCTTATTAATTTATATCGACTTTATACTCCTTCAACCTTACCCATTTTAGTGATTGCATCTCATATAATTCTAGGTGAGAAAATCAAGCGTTTAACACGGTGAGAAAAATAATGTCTTTTTATTTTACTGTTTACCTGGAATGATAGGAACACTGGAATTTCAATGTATCTCTCCACCACTTAATAAAAAATGGTTTATGCCCTTTTATAATCAATCATATTGTGAAGCAAAAATGAAACACAACAGTAGTCTCTTTAATTTGTATGAATCTTAAGAGGGTTTTGTGTAACATTCTTTTTTTATTTAGTTATTATTATAATGGCCCATTTTCCTGTGGTGGTTTTTTTTTCTTTCACATCATGCAAACCATGCAAAACACAGGAAGGTGTAGACCTGCCATCTACAGTTTATTTATTTATGGTCCATCCAATTTATTTATTTTAACTGGATTTTAAAGTTTGAGTACTTTGTATGATCTCTAATGGGTGACAGGCTGAATAACTCTTAAGAAGCATAAAGACCTGGTTTGATGACTAGTTTAATGCTTCTTCCAAGAACAATTTGTTGAGATCAGGATTTAGTGAGATATCGCTGGAGGATTAGCAATTGCTTCTTAAGGCATTCTGAGTTGACAGCTAACAGATAGCTTTCCCTGATAGGTCTTTTGTAGTCCACTGCAGCTGGATAAAAACCAATGAGAAAGTGAACTTAAGTTTGTTTATCCATTAATTTGCTTTTAACAGGTTAATTTGGCTGCCATAGTAACTTGCTTAATATGTTGTCCCCATCTATTATGATCTAGATAACCTCAATTAACTCGCTGATTAATCCTCAAATTCTTCTTCAGTAATTCCCTTCTTGACTGCACAATGTGAAAGTGTTCCTGGCATGTCTGAGCAGACAGAACATATGCTCATCAATACCCAGATAAAGAAAAGGAACCCTCTTTTCCTCATATTTTCTACCCTCCCTATCTGCAATATAAAACTCTAGTTATATTAAGTTTCGTCCTTGTTTTTCCTTAATCTATTATTTGAACTTACAACTGGCAATTACTTTGAACTTTCCTATTAGCTGGGAATCCACAAGCGTATTTCAAATGTCACCGTAGAGACAGCAAACATCATATAAAATGGCTTTATTTTTAAAGATTGATAAACAGGAGTGGGGAAGAAAACCCAAAAAACAATACACTTGGGAAGAGTCTAAATAAACTGTCATCTTTATTTATTTAATTTGTTTGTTTGTTCCCTTAGCAGGAACCAGCTACGGAGCTGCTTCTCTGCAGTGGGCAGGATTAAGGTAAAAAGAGGTTTTAGTAAGGAACTTGTGAAGAAACCAAATGCGTATGTTGAGTAGATCATACTTAAAAGAGTATATCTTAGATCATACTTAAGATCATACATAAGCTATAGGGAAAATGAACACCATTTTTATAAATCCAAGAATCTAAAGCATGGGTGAGTTGTTATAGGAAAGTACAAAATAAACCACTTTCTACTACAAAACTAAGCTATTTTACACTTTCTAAACTTTGCTCTAAGTAATAATAATCAAGAGTTTGCCTTATAACCAAACAAAGGCTGCTGTTGTTATAATAAACAGTTCCCATCTTGCTCTGCCTTTGAAAGGCTGCAGCAGTGATGCAGTATTAGCAACACCACCCCTGAAAAGTCATTGTAGAAATAGAGTTGGAATTTGCACTTATTTTTGTAGGTTTTATGAAGTTTCATTTGTACTTTCATTTGTTTTCTAATGCTGAGGGTGGATTCACTTGGAAGTACAGCATGAGCTGGCTAGCAAACGTATATTCCTAAGACTGAGTGAACGTGTATTGGAATGTGTATCTTCTTGTTGAGAAGTAATTTCCCCTGGTGGACCTAGTTTAGTTTATAGGTTTATGTTTTAATACACGCTTAAAATTTTAGAACATATTAGGATCTATAATCTTCTTAAGCAAACTTGTTATACCCAAATGGTAGCTGTAAGTGACTTTAGCTTTTGTTTTTTACAAAAGCAGATATTAATCCTCATTAAGGCAGAGGACGTATCTCAACCTGTCTTTGGTGGTATTTGCCTGAGTAGTTTCCTTCCTGCATTCCTGCAACTTCTTGCAGTACCAGGTTTCAAAACTGTTACTCCATTTCTAATGTGGAAGACCAGTGTGGTGCTCTAATCCATCCCTGTCTTGTGACCCCCACAGCCTGGGGCATGCTCCATGGTTTTCAGCCCCTGCTGACATGCCCAGGGCTTCCTGCAGCACCAGCCTGCTCAAACTAAAGTCTTTAATGGAATCTGAAGATCTCTGCTATTGTGATTTCACCTGTGTCTCTCCTGTGCCCTGTCAGACACCTTTAAGAGCATGTTAATGCTAGAAGTAGTTTACTGTTGCTAAAGAAATTTGATCTACTGTTATTTGCTGTACAAGAATATTTGGCTTGAAGCACAAAGTAGGCGTTGTTTCTGTTTCAGTTAAAACAGACTAAGAGTTTGGGAAGTGTTACTTTGTCCCTAGGAACAGGGAAATATTCCTGGAGCTTCTTTACAGATACAGATTCTTTACAGATATCGTCTTGAAATTTTTCATCACTGAACGTCTCAGATCCCTGCTACCTAAAAGCATGTGATTTAAATAGGACACAGAAGTCCATTTTTTTTAACAGGGACAGAATTCTATGATGGTGATACCATAAATGCTTTGACATATTTTTGCTTCCCTTGCAGAATTTCTGCACCTTATCAGTTGAGAATATTTTTTAATCTCAGTCTTCTGCACTGGAAGTATTTTTGAGTAAGCACACCTCTGTTGCCATAGAACCTGATTTATTCAATGATCTTAATGCTGTCCTAACATATTGAAGCAAAAAACTTCTGTTAAATCTTTAGATTTAACCGAGTTTAAAAACCTGCAGAATGCAGGGGAGATGAACAAACATTTCTTCCTACGGAGTGTGTTTCAGTCTAGCCTGGGGAAGTCCTCCTTACGGCGTGGTTTGATTCCTTCTTGCTGAAGGAAGTACGGGTTAGGGTGGAGGGCTGTAAGAGCTGCCCTGCCAGCCTGTTTCATTGCACAGGGTATCACCTTGATTTTCTGTTTCTTATTTTGTTGCTGGTAAGATGTTCTGTTTTGGAAGCAGCTGAGGAAGGTACTTCCCCTGTTGTGGCTGAAAATTTTGGTAGCAGAAGATTTTTCAGTGTAATAGTGTGAAAACACGATGCAAGAGTGGAAGCATTTTCCCAGCCATGCATAAATACTTCAAAGTGAGGACTTCTGGTTATAGGACCCAACCTGGTATTTGGTAGTGTTCAAAACTCATCCTTGTCAGTCTTGGAAACAAATATTGTTGTTTATCAACTTTGAGACAATCTGTAAATTTCTACAACACTACTGATAATTTTAATGTCATAGATACGTGTAAAGAGCAAAATCTGAGCTTCAATCTCTAACCCTTTTTAAAGCTTTCTTGTAGAATCTGTGACACTCCCAGTAGCCTTCAGGGACATGGACAGGTAAAGAACACCAGCTTGTGCTTCAATCTCGGAACGTTAAAAAAAGATAGGTTGCAGTGCTGATGACTGTGTGTTATTCCAGTAGTAAAAGTCTCTCCTCGGGAGTGAGTTTTTAGAAGTATTTGGATTATATTTTTAGCCTACTCTTATGAACAAGTTGTTAATCAGGCTGGAATGTCCTCTGAAGGGTGGCATCTTTGGATGCCATCTTCAGGGAAAACTGCTTCTCAGCTCTTGCTTGTAAATTGAAACTTTTGCCGATTGCTTTTATTTGAGATGATGTGTGAGCTGTAAACCGTACTTCATAAGTCTACCCCAATTCAAGCAATATAATTAATTTAAAGCTGTAAGTATTTCTACTTTGTATCTAACTGATTTTTTTTCTTTTTCCCTTTTTTTTTTCCCCCGAAAATGGTGACATTTGAGTTTATAATTTCTTTCTAATCAATATAAATACCATTTTTTTCTAAATTAATTACACAGTTCTACAAATCTATCATGGGGGTATGGTTTGACTTTCACCCCAGACAGTTGTATTTTTTTATTCCACCTTTTGGTAGGTAATAAAGGGAAGATGCTAGTCACTTCTATAAAAGCTGAAAAAAATCAGAAACAGTAAAAATATAAGAATGTTATTCACTATCTAAGTTTTCCTGCCATTCCAAATAATCCTTCGCTGATCAGTCACTCTGGGTATAAAATTTCAGCTTTCTGTCTGCCTTTCCTCCCGTGACTGCAGTTTTAGAAGAGCTGGGGAAGAGGTAGCTCTTTCTTGGCCAGTGTTTCATGCATTAATACGCAGTACAAAGATTGTGTTTTTCTGCTCCTGGTAAGCTTTTTAAAATTCAAGTCACCAGAAGTCACTGTGTGTGTGGCTGGCACTGTGTGTCCTGTAACTCCTCTTTCTGCTTTCCTGGGAAGAGATCAGCCTTGCTGTTGCTAACACAGGTCAGAGGCAGCAGACTTGCTGTTCTTCTCTTGTGGCGGTCCCTCGATGCTGGTCGTTACCCAGGGATTAGTTGCAGGTCATTAGCCCAGAGATAGCCAAGCATCCCATCCCTTCGGGTTGGTAATTTGGTACGTTCGCCGTGTCTTCTAAGCCATACTGTTAATGTAGTTTTGTTATTTTTCTTATTTGCCAAATAAATGTTAGGAGTATCATCACAATTTCATCTTCCCTTTTAGCAGTTGTCAGCCCTACACTGATAATTGTTAAGATTATCTCATTGTACATGCAAAACATACCACTTATTACAGGACTTAATTCCATTATATCCATATGTAAGTCCATCACGACTACTACCATTATAAGGCTTCAATTTGAATTTTTAATAAGGGCTTTGATCCTGAAAATAATTACAAGCATTCAATTATAATTGTCTATTATCAATGTATATTATGTATGTATATTATTATGCAGAGAGCTTACTCACATGCAAGTTACTGATGTATATTTGTGTAATTAAATCTTTATTTTATCAACTTTTGGAAGCACGTTGTTATTACCATATATGCGGTAATATTTTTCAAGGGTATCCAGTTTTCTTTTCAGCAGTGATTTAGGCACTTGGAAGCCTAAGAAGGGGAATAGTTATCCTCCTAAGAGTGTGGTCCACAGGATTTTCCTCTCCTTCATATCCTGCCTTGGAAGACGAGTAGAATAAATGTAGCACACTTTTTTATATACTAATTCCATTTTATTTATCCTCCTAAGTGTGTGTAAATGATTTTGGTATTATGGCATAAGCCATCTTTTTCAACCTAACGTTTGTAAAATTGACTAATTGATTGGTAATATACATGCATGCACACATTTTGCTATCCTCATTAATGAGGTGCTGCCTCTGCTTACAGAACACACAACATCTTAACTGTGCAGAAAGGGATCTTAACAACTGAGGAATATAGAACCTAAGAGAAGCTTTTAGGAAGCTTAGTTCACTAATGCTACACTTTTTTTTCTCATTGAAAATAAAAGAAAGTCTCTTGAAATTTATCAGCATACCCATGCCTTTATGAAAGTGTAAGTACAATGTAGTAAAACTTTTACTTTACATGTAGTAATGCTTTCCTGTCTAGATGTGGGGACTTTTGTGTGTTTTGTTTCTTGGTTTTTATTTATTTTGTTTGTTTGTGTGTTATGATTATTATTTTGATTGTTTGTTTCAATACTTTTTCAGTATTGAAAGAAAAATAAGGCTGCGAAAATTATTTCATAAGAATCCAAACTTCTTCTGACCTCGAGCATGCATTTGCGTTTGGAGAGTATCCAAGAAGAATATTTATATGATTATATCTCAGCTCTCAAAACATGAAAAGATGTTTCTAGTTCAGCTCCGTAGTTGGCTCCCAGGGAGCCTTGTTTCTTCAGCCTGCCTTTCAAGTTAGGTGTTACTCCTTGTGGACTACAGGATTTTCCTCTCCCCAATATCCTGCCTTGGGAGATGAGTAGAATAAATGTAGCACGCTTCTTCAATACTGATTCCTCTTTGTTTATCCCTTTTGGGAATGAGGGAAGGAGTCATGTTGTCAGAGGAAATAACATCCTATGAATTCTTTAGTTAAGTGGTTTATGGAAAATACTACAGCTACCTTAGATTGCATAGAAAGCTTTCATTCTGCTGGGCTACCATTAATCTAAGTCACTGGTCACTGAATTAGAAAGGGTTATGATAATTTTCTTTGACATGTGGAAACATATTATAGTCAAGGTGACAGAGTAAACAGGGCACGCTTGCTAGTTTGATAGATAAATATATGTATGTGAAGTTGAAAGCAGGAGAGAACGGAGGGAGAGGTAATACTGAAATGTAAGAATACTGATGCTAATTGGGAACTCTGCAAGTTTCATTCATTAGATGCCAAAGAATACAACTCATTAATCATGAAATAAAACTTTGTTAGATTAAAAAAAAATGTAAATAGGGAAGTTAATCAACAAGGGAGTAATAAGGATGAACAATAAATATGTAAAAATGGAAAAGCTGAAAGCACTTGACGTTAGGAAGTGGGCAAGTGCTAGATTCTATTAGAGTGTACCTAAAAAAAAAAAAGACAAGTAGGAATTATTGTCATTTTCTTTACAAACTATTTGACAGCAATGAAATTTTAAAGATGGCATACGTCTAGGCATAGCTAGGTTTGGTAAAGAACACTGGAAACAAGGTCAAAAATAAAATTTTTCAACAATGTACTTGAAAGAGACACTGAATGTCGTACGAAGATAATGAAATACTCTTGATTTTTACAAGTAGCTAACGAATGGGTTAATAGTTTGGTATGAAGCTGAAAAATTTTGAGCTGCAGGTCTCGGTGGCTTACACTAGAAAAAAGAATATTCTGGATGAGGAGCTTTCTGAATGACTAGTGCAGATTTTTAATCAATTAAGGTATCCTCCATAGGTTGAAAAAGTCTTGTGAATGACTACTGATATTTAAAAACCATAAATGTGATGATCAGGATAAGGGTAGGTGAGGTAAAGTGACAGCCATTCTGGATGAAATAATGGCAAAGCTGTTGTGGGAACAGCCCGTAGTTAACTGGCGGTAACCTGATCGTAGGAGCGGAGAGGAATTCTTGTCTGATTTGTAATATGCCGAGAAAATCTCAAGTCTGGCTGGTTTATGCCTTTTTCTTTGCCTCGTTCACTTGATTTTGTCAGACATCATTGCAGAAGAAGGGAGATAATGCTTTTGAGTGAACAAATGGTATACAAAATCAATGCACGTATGTATCACGTAAAATGGTGTTAAATAGACCAAAAAATAAAACCCGGAATAATTGATCTCTGGAAGGTCTTGAGGGAACAGTCTCAGCATGGTGTTTGCTCTGGTGTATTAAAAGGAAGTGCAGGTCCTTGTGTCCGATGAGGGGATTAGAGATGTTCAGATGATTGTTGTATTTGTGTGCTTGAATTCTTCTCATGCACAGATATCCTCCAGGTTTGAATCTTGACCTCTTTGCACATTTTCATTTCTGATCCCGCTCAGACCTACTTAGCTAATGAGGTACAAGATCATTGCCTAAGGTGGAAAGGCTCTGGCACATCAGAATTCACAGTGATACTGTTTTACACTTGAGTGGAATTAGCAGTGAAGGAGATGTGAAATACGCAGTGCTTTACAAGTAATGCTCTAAGTGTGTACTGAAGATGCACGCGTCTCTTTCTGTTCCTCGCTACTCTACCGCTCTGCGATGTAGCAAATAAAGGGGAATAAAAATACAGTTTTTTTCAGATATAATTAAGACTCTCTTATGCTATGTGTTGCACTTCAGTATTTGACGTGTGACTGTAACTGTAACGACTAAAGATTTTTAGTTGTGCTTAGGGTCAGGTTGTATTTTTAAATGAAAATTGTAGTCAGCGTTTTTTATGCCATTTTTTTTTCCTTATCTTGAGGCAGCGTGCATGACAAATGATAGCAAAAGAATCTATAGGATAACTTCTGGAGTAAAAGCTGTGCTGATATCCGTTGTAGTTAGTCTGAATTGCGTTGGCACTTTCAAAATGCATTTTATGTATATACAGTAACATCCATTTAGGAAGGAATTAGCTCTCGTTATCCATTAGATTTGTTTCTGCTGGTTCTTATAATGGGAACATACATCTTACAATTAATGTTGCTGATTATTTTAAATTTTGATTTTTGGTGGTAAACGGTGTGAACCAAGTCAAATCTGTGCCCTTTAGAGCAAAATGAAATATGTGTGACCCGTGCAACATCTATCCCTTAGTTCTTTATTATCTAGATCTCAAAGCAGTATTGCACTGCTACAGACTAAACATCTTATCCCTGTTGTACTGCACTAAGCAGAACCTTCTGTTCCTTTATGTAGATTATTTCAAGAGTGATGAATTGATAATGGAAGCAGGGAGCATGGTGCTTTGACTGGAAACGTGGTCTGTGTGCAGTTGATACATCAGCTCCCTACAATTGTACCACGGGAGTACACGATAAAAGCATGCTGCTCCTTTTTGGAGCAGCTCCTTGCAAATCACTTCTGCAACCAAGTGCTTAGTCTTCTTCGTTGCAATGTAGGCTCTTCTTCTGTGCGTGTAGTTTTGGACAAGATAGTTGAAATTGAAGTGCCTCTAATAGAAAACTGCATTATATGTACCCAACACGTTGTTACATAAATCAGTAGTAACTTAAACACTACTGTAGCCAATCTGTATAGAATATTCTAGAGGAAATACTTCCTCATTGTGAACTGTGAACTGGTGCTTCCTCATCCTGTGACTTAATTACATTGTTGCGTGTGCATCTGTCTGCTATACATACAATTACTGTTTGCCACCTCGCTGAAATTTGACAGGGCTTTTTTTGTGTACCAGTGATAAGTTGGATGAACAATTGAGATGTTTCAGCTTACCAGAATGATTTGTTAGCATGTGAAAATTAGCAGTCTCAGGGGGAAATGTTAAGGAATAATTAGTAATTTTCCTGTAATTAACAGAAAATGCTACAAAATCTGTAACTTTCTAGATGTTAATGCAAGTCAAGCAGGATGTGTTGCTGTGCAACATTGCAGCCCAGAGTAACTGGGGTTAACAGTAGATGACTGGTTTGAACCTGATTTAGAAATATCCCTTTGCTCATCACTTTTAAGTGTTCTTCTGGATTTGATTCACTCAATAGAACTTGTCTTTCAAATATCACTGCTGATGCTCAGGGCATAGACCCCTGGCCTGCCGTGTCAAGAGCAGCTATTCAGTGGGAGGTAGTTCTGTATTTCAGCCCTACCTATTGCTAACTGAAGTGAGTGTTCCTGAACAAGAGCAGTAAATTGCAGGAATCTGGCTTAATGCGTTCGTGACTTGGTCCCTGTGCTTTTCATTTGCTTTTTTTTCCCCAGGTACACTTCAATACTTTGAGCTGGCTTCCCCAGGTAGCAGGGTGCTCTCACTCAGGAGCTGTCTGTATCTCTCGTGTATCTTTAAAATAGAATACTTATTTTTTTAGATCATGAATTTCTCTGAAGTCTCAACCTGGGAACACTTTCTAAATACAGTTCAAGATGGAGTCATTGCCAAGCACGGTGTTTGTTACCTGGGTCTAGAAGTCAGGTAGTACTGGGTACTCTGCAAAAGAAACAGGTTTGGTCTTACTAGGAAGCCTTTTAAACTTAATAAGGAAGATACAGGAACTTCTAACTGGAATCTTGTCTTTTGTCTGGAGGATGATGCGTAAAAAACTTCAGTTCCTCAAACTGTAGTTTCAGGCTAGGAAAAGAAATGGAGGAATTGTGTTCATAGGGATATGTATATAATAGGTATAGGTATATAGGTATAATAGGATAGGTAAATAATCCCTATATTCCTGATGGAATATAGATGATACATAGTAGGTGCAACTAAAATATTGGTCACTGGACTTCTACTTTTTCCGTATCCTACCTTTCCTGGTGTGGATCTCACTGGAGGCTCACAGGCAAGGTACAGAGCTCCTATAAAATCTTCAGTATGGCCGTGTCCTCAAATATGTGCTGTCTGCCTTTGCATCAGTCTTGGAGCCCCATCTTATTGGTATTTGTCATTTATCGGCTGCTCCGTTAGGTCTGTTTCCATCTGAGATCTATACTAATGCACATCTATTTTATGCATGGAGAAAATAAGTCACAGTTGAGTTATCTTCTGGAGGGTAATCAGTATGTAGAGTATAGAGCCTGTTTTGTTTACAAAACCACAAATGCACCTGGTTTTTCTGGGATAAATTTGGGACCAGTATGATCTTGACAGACTTACCCTCATGTTACCAGTGGGAAATTTATCCTTGTTTGCTCTGTACCTATTGCTTCTCTCTGGTCTTACTTGTGTAAGGATGCTTCTGGGCTCTATCAGCTGAGCACAGAGAAGGAGGTGAAGGTGGCTGGGGACCCAGCAGTCCTATTGCTCTCTAGAACTCCAACTCTGAAAGCAGAGAATGCACTTGGATTCTTCAGAAATTCTTGACTTCTCTAAAAACTGTCAGAACTTGAGTTGAGGTATCTGTGGGTTAGTATATGGCAGTGTTGCAAACTTTGGAATCTGCTCCAACTTCTGAAATTGGATAATAATTTAATGAAAACAAAGACAATATATTTCAGTGGCAATTTTTAAATGACTAATATCCTTAAAGCCCAGAGCAAAATAAAGAAAGTAATAGTAAAAAGTTCTGATGTTTAATATTTGTTGTTGTCAGGAGAGCTCCTTGTAGTTTGTTTTCACAGCCTCTTGCTATTGATAGCCAGTGTTAATATTAAAAGAAAAAAAAAACCAGAAGGATGCTAGCACTTGAAATTTCGTTTATATCATTTTATACTACTGACATCTTAGAGGATCATAGCATCATTTAGCAAAGCTTGTTGGCAGTGAAAGAATGTTACACGCAGTTGGCTTACAACATAATTTGTACAACTATAAATGAACCATCAGGTCTCTTGCCCAAAAGTTAATTTAGGCATTGCTTTTAGTCTGCTCTTGTCTACTGCTGTTAGTCGGTACTGTCTCTGACATAGATCTGGAAATAGGGATAGGGAATGCTGCTGTGGAGCTTTGAGGAGAGGTGATGGTTATTGATGCAATTCCCAACATAAGCACCTAATTTTTCATTCAGAGTCAAAAATGCGTAATAATAATTGTTCAAGACAATTACTGTACAAGCTGTGGTCTGAAACAACTCAGTTTTTTGCTTTTTTTGTCACGGAGCTAATACAAAGGTCATTTTTAATAGAATCCCATCCAGTGTGTAAAGAGGGACTTCTCTGTGCAGACTTTCTGTATTTGTCATGGATTTTAATCCTCTGAACATTACCACAGACTCTTTTAGTGAATTTAACACACACACAAATTAGCATGCATGATTTAACTGTGATGACAAAGTAAAATTCATTCTAATTTCCCCTCTTGAAGTATTGGGTTTACTTAGAAAAGTGCCTATAATGAAGATAATTAAAAGAAAATTTGGTCACTGGACAGTGTAAAAAAGTTGGCATCAACCATATCCAAGGTCATTACTGTACATGCTTAGTGAGCAGCATGGTTATCTTCTGAAACAGCAAAAAACTGCAAAACGAATGTCGTATTCTTTTTGACCTCCTCTATAGGATATTACTTTATTTAGTTGGGAAAAACAAACAAACAGTGGAAGTATTTTAAATTTTAATATCAAAGCTGATGTTTTCTTAGCTCACTAAAGAACCAGGCGTGCATGGAAATGCTAGCTGAGTATTACAGCTAAGACAGTGCCAATGTGTCACACATCTGAAAGGGGAGAGATTTTACATACTCAGAAAATCTTTTTACTTGACTACTCATTCAAATGCTTACCGAGTTACAGAGATTAAAAAGCTGCAGAATAATCTAGCTAAAATGCAAACAACAGCAGCATATTCTCTGCCCTTTTTATGGAGACCTTGTAGAATATATAGGGCACCACGCTGTGACTGGCGTGAGGAATCAGAGGGATAGATGTAGTTGTGCTTTGCCAGGAGACGTGGAGTCTGCTCAGGATTAAAAAGGAATATTCTCCATAGCTCCGCGTCCTGCACTAAGAATGTGGTATTGAGGTCTTTAAACATTAAAGCAAAGATGTGTTATTTTAGGAGATTAGAAACTGAGAAAAGAAATTGATCCGTAGTAGCACTCCCATAGATTTAGTGAAATCCAGCTTTATGTTTGCCTGTCTGCATCTCCTGATTTACATTCAGCAGAAGCTCTGAGAAGACTGAAATATCCTGCTGCAAGCTGCCAATTTTCATTATTTTATTCTGATTCACATTGATATGTGCAACTTTTTTCAGGGCTCCTGGGGGTGTGTGTGTGTTTGTTTGTTTGTTTTCCCTTTGTTTCTGGAGTCAGTTATTGTGGTAACCATAGTGGAGTAAAATGACACTTTTTATCCCTCTTTCAAATAGGGAAATAGCTACAGAATAGCTAAGCAGTTTAAGCTTGATAAACTTTAAATGAGGTTGACACTTCAGTGATAACACTTCATCATGAAGTGTTCTAAAATACCCCACATTCTCTACTGGAGAATCTGCTGAGTTACTGCTAGGGAGGGCAACTCTGATGGGGGGGGGAAGTATTAATAAACCACCATTTATAAATTTGTAGATTTGAAATCACCTAAGATCTTCATGATGTTCAAATCTGGCCTCTGGGCTAGAAAGACAGACATTCATCCCATCACCTTTGTTTTCCAAAGCCAACCAAATCCCTTAGGCCCTAAATCCTAGCAACTTTTGGGAGGTGTGTGTTTTTAACTGCAAGAACAGTTTTGATGTCAATCAGCTCCTGACTGCAAAGGTTGTGAACTTGCTTTTTGCAATATTACTTGTAACCTTGAGTTAAAGATTTCATGTGCTGGAGGCTGTGCAAATGTATAAAAATTTGCTCACTCACTCAAGCTGATAAAAGTCTGCTTTTGTGTCATCTTAAGTTGACCCGAAGGTGCTACTCTGTTCATATTTAATGGAAGAGGTTCTTGTGATGTTGGGTGAGAATCCATCCATGAGGTGCTTATTTTTGTTTCATGCAATTCTGAGAAAAGGGTGGCTATCTTTAAGAAATCACAGAGAAATTTTGTTTGGTGTTGATCTGTTTTAATAATGCAATAATCAGATTGGCCTGTCAGATGTGCCATTATTTAAAGAATTTTGCTAGTCATTTCATTCTTGCAATTACTTTCATTTTTTTGTATTTTCAAAAAGAAACCATTTTTCCAATATTTTTTTATACCTTTCAGTCTGTTTCTCTGTGTGGCAAGTTAATCTTACTCCTTATTAATCCCAAAAGTTTAGGGGAACTTTTTCTTCCTTTTTTCCTCTAGTCAAACTGGTGATCAAGTCCTTGAGCAACTTGATCTAATTAAACCTGCTTTGAGTAGGGTCTTGGAGTAGTTGACCTCTATGGAAGACTCTTCTAATCAGAACTGCTCTGTCACATAGGGAACATTGATTCCATAATGCAGTATAGCAGATAGCCGTAAGCGGGGGATTATGGATTGGTCATTTATGATTTGTGAATGGCTGCTCTAGATCTTCATTACTGAGCTGCTAGGGACAGGAATTCTTGGCAAGTGTGGGCACAAATCAGTGTCTTCAAGATGTTTGGAGAAAAAGGTTTGGGTGTTTGTTTATTTATTTTTAAATTTAAACAGCTATTGGCATGTATATTTATTTTGAGTCTGCTTTAGCAGTAATCTTGTTTCCATGAGTGATTGCAAGTGTAAAAATACATGGCTTGCTGAAGTAATTAATATTGTGAAGAGGTTTGTAATTTCAAACGAGTATAATATTTATTTTCAATTACTACTTTAACCCATCACGCATTTCTGCTGAGTTGTAATGGATCTAGGGTATCATTTTGTGAGCACAAGGGGGAAAGCACTGTTTTCCCTGCCACTCTTTGTGGTCATGCTTAATTTTGTCCTGGAACTAAAATATGTATTTAATGACAAGAAGAATAAATGGTTTTGAGTAGTAATTTAACTATTAAAACGAGCAAAATAATGTTGTCCTTCCAATAGGCAATTGGAAGTACAATGCCTGTACTCATCCCACTGGTCATCAAAACAAAACCCTCCATAAGGTACTGTTGTTAGTGAATAGCTCCTTGTGTTCTCTTTCAGAGTTGTTCTGTCTTCTGGAATGTTTTCTAAACTTGAGAGTGTAAAACTGAAAAGGGAGGAGGGTTCTTTCCTTCTCAACTCACCCTCTTTGCAGTCAGAACTGTGTACGTAGTAGAGTTTGGCCAAGTACCTCTATATACATCCAGTGCAATTAATATTGATCTTCAACATAAATTTGGGTGCCGTGCTGTCAGAGGAGGGCTGGATTCAGTCAGTTGTCAAAACAAGGATCAAAATCTACTCACATTATTTGAACTGTCCTTGTTTCATGGCAATATTGTTTTTATTTCAGCAATGGAGAAGATGAGCCCTTTTAAAAAGAGAAGGTTGTCTTCAGCTCTACATTCTCAGTCTAGGCTGGGTTGACCTTCTTCCCCTAATATTTCATTTAAACCACTGAATCAGGTTGTAGAATTTTAGAATAAAATATGCATGCATTTACCATCCTCACACTCAGCATAGGTGAGCTGGTTTTGTTTTGTGTGAAAGCTGTTTTATGCCCTGATACATTAATATTTCATAAACTTAAACAACTTACAGGATTGTTACTTAATTTTGTTAGTAGACTTCTGTAATCAGCCAGAAGTATGGCATAGAAGTCTCTGCATTGTTTACTATTTGTCCTGAGTTAATTTCTGATTTATATGAAATGTATCAATGGGATTTCATCAGTAATATTGGTGCTTGCTTCTTGTTCCCTGCTGAGGTATTTTTTGTTGTTTTAAACTGAATTTTAGATAATTTTAAAATATTGTGGTGTTTACAGTGATGTGTATTTCAGAGCGAGTTAATAAAGGCTTCAAACTGTTTCTGAAGATTTATTAAGGAGTCTTCTTCCAAAAAGATGATTTGAATTGTTTCCTAAGCGTTTAAAGTACAAATACAAAAAATAATTAGTTTTAAAAATGATTTTTAGTCTGACAGATCAGGCTTTTAAAAATCTTTTCATATAAAAGTTAATTGTGCAAATCTGAAATGTGAAAAATGACTATTTTTAGAGGTCTGAATACAGATGAAGGAGAACAAGCTTTTTCAATCAAGATTTATTTCCATCTCCCGGTAGAATGTAGATAGGTGGAAATCACTATAAAATAGTAGAGTAAATATCAAATTAGGCACAAATTGGCATTAGCATCAGAGAACACCGGAGGAAGGAGACTAAACAACCCTGCCTGGCAATTCCTGTTTCTTAGTCTTTCCAATTCAGAATGAAGAGAAATGTCAAGGAAACCTCATGTTGCTGCATTCTGCTCGGTGGAGAGACCAGAGGGCTGTCTTCACTGCTGTCCATTCCACGTGTTACATGAGCAGTAGAACTAAGAAAATTCTTGTGTGACACATGCTGAGTATAAACTTCCTCAACCAGAGGCGTGATACGAGTCTGTTTATCTGCTGAAAGCTTAGACAGTAAACATACGGAGTTATGCTTGGTATATTTGTTATAAAATTAGAAGCTTTTCTGTTTAATCCATTTAAAAAGTGAATTAGGAACCCTAAAATGGTAATTTAGCAAGACCTTATTAACGGTTCTAATTCATGGAATTCATGGAACGTTTAACAAAGGTGTCCTCTCATTTTCTGGCAGTGCAAAGGGTCCTGTTGGGCACAGCTGGATAAGCGATGGAAGAGACAAGTTCCAGCTCTTGTAACCAAGCAGGAGTCAGATATGATTTATACAGGGAACATCATTTACCGTGGAAGGAGTTGCTGTCGGCCCTTATCTGGGGGACAGCAGGGTCTTCCTGGCAGTGGAGCAACACTGACAAGGGGGGACACAGTTGAAGGCACACTGAAACAGTTGGAAAGGAGATGGGCTGGCCCCTCTGCTGTATGACTCTCTGCTGGGCACTTGTATCATATCAGCCAGGCAGTCTCCAGCCTGGCAACATCGCTTTGCTTTCTCCTGGAGTCCTTGAGACAATTGATGGAAACCGCAGATTTAAGAATTCATTTTTGCTCTGTACTAAGAAAGGGGCATTAGCATTTGTTTGTCTACTTTATTAAGCAGAAGAATTTAAACTTTTGGGAGACTTGCTAGACAGATGGCTAAGTTATCCCCTGAAGCTATTTGAACTCATAATATGGCTGCTCTTGGAAAAATTGCTATTGCTCGGATATGTGCATATTGGTTTTTTCAAGATGTATAATAAGGTAAAGCTCTCCACTTTACTGGAGAGTTAAAATGAATCCATAAAGTTCAGTCTTATAAATATTCTCTGTTTTGCCTGGCTAGATATTTCACCTCTTTCCTGCAGGTTGTAAACAGGAGAGAATAGGAATTGCCAACAAATCAAATTACAGAACATTGCAAGTGTCAGAGTGGTAGTGTTCATTATGCTCGTTCACAGAATATATGAGTCATTAAAATTGTGATATTGCTTCAGAAAGACTGAGTTTGTAATGAGAATAAAGAAAAAAGCCATCACTTGGGTTTCTCTTTCTGGCAATGATTGTTGGGAAAATTAAGGATAATACCAAAATGATGACCTGTTTCTCATGCAGTCTTAGATTTTCAACCCTAAATGCCCTGACTAACGGAAGCACTAGATACAGCACACTCTGAAGAGGTCCAGTGAAAAAGTTCTAAACTTTTTGGAATGATAAGTATAGGGTTTTCACATGTTGTTATGAATCTTCTCATAAATTCAACTCTTTCAGGTTTCTTTTTTTCTTAGGATGAAGTGGGTTTTTTTTGGTTTCGTTGATTTTTTTAAAGAAAAATACATTTTGAAATGTTTTTAATGTTTTCCATCTAGAATAGATGTATTTATTTATCTGGCTTTAAATTTGAGGTTACCTAAGCACATGCTGAGGGTTGTGCTGTTTTGCTACAAAGGTTCATCTGCATACACATCTATTCTGTTCCAAAAGTCACGGCAGTCTGGTGAGGTCCCCACTGACTGGAAAAGGGGAAACATAACCCCCATCTTCAAAAAAGGAAAGGCAGATGAACCTGGGAACTCCAGGCCAGTCAGCCTCACCTCTGTGCCTGGTACGATCATGGAGCGGATCCTCCTGGAGGCACTGCTGAGGCAGAACAATAACAAAGAGGTGATTGGATACAATCAGCATGGCTTCACCGAGGGCAAATCATGCCTGACAAACCTGGTGGCCTTCTGTGAGAATGTTGGGGTTGTTCAGTCTGGGGAAGAGAAGGCTCCGGGGGAGACCTTCTTGTGGCCTTCCAGTATCTTCAGGGGGCCACAAGAAAGCTGGGGAGGGACTTTTTAGGCTGTCAGGCAGTGGTAGGACTGGAGGGAATGGATTCAAACTAGAGATAGGTCGATTCAGACATTAGGAAGAATTTCTTCACCATGAGGGTGGGGAGACACTGGAACAGGTTGGTGAGACACTGGAACAGGTTGCCCAGAGAGGTGGTGGAAGCCCCATCCTTGGAGATTTTTAAGGCCAAGCTGGATGGGGCTCTGAGCAACCTGATCCAGGGGGAGGTGTCCCTGCCATTGGCAAGGGGGTTGGAACTGGATGATCTTGAAGGTCCCTTCCAACCCTGACAATCGTGTGATTGTACAAACTATGAGTAGACTATCGAACAGTTGTGTTTGTTGTGCAGAAAAATCTCTATTTGGAACCATCAACTTTTTCACCTTACTGCACATGCCCACCTGTTGTATCCGGTCGTCCCATGTGCAGTACACTTCATTTATTGTTTGAAAACATGCCTTGTAATTCTCTCAGGCCATTCAGAATAATGCTGTAGATGGTCACCCAGCAGGTCCTTTGAGGGCTAGGAGAGCCACCTCGTTGCAAAAACTTAAAGGCATGGTAGCTACACTTTGTGAGTCCTGCCTCTGTAACGAACAGTTACTGGGTAGTGAAGAAGCCAGACGAGTTCTGTTATCCCTACACCTCTCCAGATACAATCAGTGATACAGGTAGTGAATTGCAAACTAATGGCAGGCGCAGCTTGGCCTGCGATTGATTTTAATTAGGTGTATAGAAGAGAAATTCATTATGTTTAAAGAAGAAGGCAATATAAGATGTTTTTCTTATTTAATGGGTTTCTACTCGTCATAATTTGATGCATCTGATATCCAACTCTAATACCATTTTGGGTTTTGTTTCATGATTGCAAGAAATAATTATATCCAACTTTTTTATTTACACCAACCCAAAATTTCAAACAGGCTTTTACTCAAGCAAATCAAAGCATAAACATTAGAGATGATCTCTGGACACTTTTAAAGTGAGAAAATAAAGTGTGATTGCTTACACTAAATTATGTTTGTAGATGAGATGGATGCTGCTCTTAAAATGGAATGTATTCACTAGAGGCAAAGGTATGTTTGTGTTTATTGAGCTGAAGTTTACTGACCTATTGTAAAGGTTACATTTCAGTGACCTTTAGCAATTTTGTAAATGGTTGAATACTTTATTTTTAACCCTCAGGTCTTCAGGGAATGAAATTGCTACATGCTGTGACAGAAGCAAATACAGATCTGTTTTAAAGATGTGCTTCTATAGATGAGTAGGATGCTTGCTCTCACTTCATGTCAGATTTCTGAAATTTTGTCAGAACAAATGTGTTTTGCACCACGACCTTCAATATCCAAGAATTCAGAAGAAGTAGGACTATCGAGGCAGAGTAGGGATAGCAGCATAGACACCCGGTAATAATTTGGCTTTCTGATCACTCACCATGGTGACTGCTGATCACCAAGGTGCACGAACCACTTCTACTTTGGGAGGGCTCATTTAGAAGCCACCATATGTAAATAGAGCTTTATATAATAATGAAATGTAGAATTATGATTTCTTTGCATGGTTCTAGGAGAAGGGAGTTTGGATGCTAGGCAGCTGACCATTACATTTCAAGAAAACGATAGTTTTCTTCTGTACCTTGAGGATTTACTTAGTGGAAGAAATTTTTCTGTATCTGTCTAGGATGTATTGTGACAAAGTGGCTGTAATTACCTGACTGTGAGAAGTTCACTGTTAGACTACACCAAATTCTGGGGGAGAAGGAAGAAGAAAGAAAAGGGACTAGGAGAGAGAACTGAAGTATGCTGAACATGTGAAGACTTTAGTTTCAATGGGACTCGTTTAATCACATCTCTGAAACATTTAATCTCACCTCTAAAAGTTCAGATGAATTACTGCCTACTTGTTCCTAGGTCTCTTAATTGAGGATGAAGAGGAAACAGGGAAGGCTTAGACTGATTTAGATGAAGATGTGTTCACAGTAGGTGTGGGTTAGAGGAGTCTCCTGCACTTTTCCTTTTACAAATCTTAGTTCCAACTCAGAAGCAATTCCTCTGTGTGTGAGACACAGAGATAAAGTAGTGCCAGGTAACTATAAGGTGAGGGACAAGTCAGAGGGATGTTTCGCATCCTTTAGGATGCTTTAGTTTCTTATTAATCTCCACTTTGCAATCTGAATATATAAAACCCTTTAATCAGTTGTGTCAAGCAGCGGTCAGTTTATGGGCTGATGATGAGTGACATATCAGGCCTGAAGAATTATGAGTTCATGTTCTTAAATTTTCCATCCTGGTGGTTTAAATGACTTTGCTTTTATTTTCTTGGATTTTTTTTTTTTTTCTAAACGTATTAGCAAAAGATATTTACAAACCTATTGGCAAATATATTTATTATTTCAGAAGGTAATGGAAAATCCATCAGCTAGCTTACTCAGGACTTTCAGCGTGTTGTGATGGAAGGGATCCAGATCGTTTGTAAATATTGAGTATAATATTGAGTTCATTCTGGATATAAATATAATTCGTTAGTAGTTGCATTTGACTTTCACTGTCAGAGAGTCACCGATTTTGTCCTAAGTAACAGTCCAGAGTAGATGGGAAGCCAGATTGAAAGGTTAAAAGGTAAGAGGTAAAATACTAAAAAAAAAAAAAAAACCAACCAAAAAACCAAACCAAGAAGAGAAACACACCTTTGCTATTTATTGTTTTGTTAACTCTTTCATTCATGTGCTAGACAGCTGGTTATTAAAGAAGGCTTCTGTTTCTCCATTACAATTGATAATGCAAGTCAGAAATGCTGACATTTGAGCCTTTCTAATTTTCAAAGGTGTCTTCAGGCCTTCTAGGGTAACTGGAGTCTTACTATATAAAAATATCCCGTTTCAGACTTCATTTCAGAGGTGAGACAGACCATAATCCTTTTGATTATTCTCCCTTTCTCATCATAGATTCCCTGGGTTGATGTCTGCCCATCTTCTCTGACCCTGGCTGTTACAGGTCATGGCTTTGATTCCAGATTCTGAAATTGTGGTTTTGCTTTTTTGTTTTGCCTTGTTGCCTTCAAACAAAAGGGGAAGTGTCTTAGATTACTAAATGCTATGGTGTGGGGTTTTGGGGTTTTTTTTTTATAACTTCAAAGGAGAATTACAGCTTACAAATTTACAAAAGTCCTTTGTGCTTTTGAAATGCCCCCAGATAAAGTTAGTGGTTACTGTTGCTTTTCAAAAGGCAAGTGTTAGCTGAAATCAAAGGAAAGAAGGAAATAGGTACAACTCTGGCTTGTTTTCTCTGTTATCTTCTTTCTTTATATCTCTATAAACTCATATGCAAAAAGAAACTAGAGTTGTACTTCATGGATTTGCAGGAAATCCTCTCAGTTCTGATTTTCGTGAGGATCCTACAAAACCTGTCCTTCAGAGAGGCTAGCTGTTGATTGTCATGAAGCTAGTTCTTTTCTCAAAAGGCAAGTTTGCATATGATAAGCACATATCTCAGAGATAGCCCTTGCAAGGCTGCTACAGTCAGTGTTAGCTGGAATTGCCAGCTGCAAAGGTGTAAATTGTGCCAGTTCAGGCTGCTCATGGCAGGTGACGTGGTTCTTTTGATGCAAGTTTGAGATAGCATGCCTTAGGTCAGTTCTTTCTGTCAGCTTTGAAAATGAGTTTTCATTTTATAATTTCTCTTAAATATGCTCTAGTAGGAAGTTGGTTGCCTTTTTTTAGCTAAGGTAAAGATGTGACTAAATCTCACCAGACACTGAGGATTTTTTTGCATCAAGAAGTTTGTTTGTTAGTGAGTTATATTTGTACATGAGGATTTGTAATGGGTAGTGTGGGATTTTTGCTTATTGACAGAATAGTTTGTGCTACTCTCAAAAGCTTAGCTAGCCAGAAATGTCCACTGTGCTGGTGAGCTTGATTATTCACTCTTAAGGTGTGTGTATCTTCGATACTGTTTGTACCAGTGATTAAGGAAAAAGGAAAATCCTTGAGTTAAAATGGAAAACCAATTTATTTAGCAGATGGACACACTCTTCCCTGGTAAAAGCCAGATAGCTTGTGGAGTTCCAGAAAATAAAGGCAGCAGTTGCCTTTTAAAAAACAGTCTTTGGTAATCTGTCAGCCTCTCAGTATGTATTCGGAGATGTGTCCTATGCTTATGTATGAAGAGGAAGAGACCAAATGAATTCATTCTTGTTCAACTAGGAAAGTCCTTAATGAGTCCCAAAACCTGTAAAAGCACAACAAAGATCTAATCCACAACCAGAGGGAAAAAAAAATGTCTGGTCCTTACTGTCAGTGGTTTTGTCTTGAAAGTTGAATATCTATGTACTTTTAAAAATACTTTCTTTTTTCCTTGGTCTTGATTGATTATATCTTTTATTATTATCTCCTGTAAAATGCCAGTTTTTCTGTTTACGCCTTCATTTTCTTCAGTCAAAATGATTGCATTTTATCCCCTTGCGCTTCCTTTTAGATGAATGTGTGAGCACAAGATGTGGAGCATGAGATCTGAATACTAAATTTTTGTTCACATCTTTGCATAGTCTTCTGGAGAGTATTCTGGCTCGTCTTCTGTCCCATTTTATGGTGGCAGAATCTAACCCTTGAAAACTAATTAACAGCTCTGTACTATTCATTGCTTAGAGGTTTTTGCACTTTCCTAAAACAAGAGAGTATGTGAATGCTTTTTTTGGGTTCTTGTTACATAACTTAAAAGCAATTACTGTGTTTTACAATAGAAGTGGGTAGGAGCAGCCACATGGAAATACATTTAGGTGGCATTGCACAGCAACCCTTAATGCAATGCAAGCAGTTTTGCTGGGCTTATTCTCACTTAACATCTACTTTATTTTCTGCTCAGAAAAAGACTTGTATTCAAAACTGCCATGTTAGTTGAAAGCTGGAGATGGAAGAACACAGATTAGTCATAGCTGGTGCAAGGCCGAATGACAGGTGACTTTGTGTTTAGTGTAGACTACTGCAATCTAATCCTGGGATGCTGCTTGGAAGGATGATTTGCTTGAAGCATCTACCATATAGGTTACATTCCCTCACTATTGATGATGTAACTGGAATGAAGATCTGACAAGATTAATATTTAAAACCCCTCTCTCTGAAAGTACCTTACACCCCAAACAAAGAATACTTGTTCTGTTGTTGATCTTTCATACACGGATGTAGTTTGCTGCTTTGTTCCCATCCAAGGAGAAGAGAGTATGGGCTGCCTGCCTCACACCGACAGCTCTTAGGGTGTGGTAGGATGTGAACCACTCACAAGGACTGAGCTCTTAGTAAAATGTGTTCTTGGCTACGGCCGAGAATTTAGTTACCAGTCCTTGTCTGGTATACCTAGTTCCAGCAGATAGATAATTTCAGTGCAGTTTACCTCAGTATTGCTGAAATAAGTAACTTGATGGTCAGTAGCTTACTGGCTGTTCAGTATCTACCAGAATTGTCAGACATTTATTTTCCTGTGTCTTTTTTCATAGTACATGGATCGTGAGGAGTAATTTCCCAAAGCATCTGAGGAGGTAGTGTTACTCTACTCACCATGACAAACCACTAAGAGCATGAAATGCACTTACTGAAGATTATAACTTTAGACCAGAAGTTTTCAATGTTGTGAAAGAAAACTGTAGCATGTGATGATGGTATAGAAAGAGGTTTTCAAGATCTGATTGGAAAATGGAACTTTTTACTGAAATCAGAGTATGTTACTCTGAAATTTAATATTTTGTTCAGATTTTCACTCAAAGGAGATGTCCCACTTTAATGGAATGTTTAATGAAGCACCATAACTTTATAGATTAAAGTGTATAATTACCATTTTTTTTAAAAGTACAAGCAAGAACTGAAAGAGCTTTCTCTTTTGTTGAAACAGTGCTTTCATTACTATTTAAATTTGATTCTTAAGAGCCAGTAAAGGATATCTGTATTTGTCCAAAGGTCAATGGTTTTCATAGGTTTTCTCATAATGCTTATTGTGCTATCAAAATGCAATTCACAAAATCTGGTAACAGTCATCTAGCTTATTCTGTTATTAGACTGTATCAAAACTGAAACAGCATCTAAAGGTATGAATTTCAGCTGGAATCTCTTTCTAGCTGTATTAGCCAACTCTAGGTTGAGGAAAATGTATTTCCTATATTTCACAAAAAGTTTTAAAGATATACATTAGCCAACAGTAAAGAAAGGTTGTAATAAATTTTGCACAGGATTGCTAAAATGTACCTTTTTTGTTAAAAAAGCCACATTATTTATTTCTTTAGTCAATTGCAAGGCTATCTCCCTGTGCTTTGCTGCTGTATGTCACAAATGCATACAGTTCCATAGCTGAAAATTCTGTTGGCCTATATGAGAACAAGCAAGGCAGGATCACCCAGAGTCTCTGTAAGGAGTAACCAGAACAGGTACCATTGCTTGAGTGGAGTGGAGTGAGGTGCAGGGAGGAGAGGAGTAGTGATGGTGTTCATCTGCTGTTAAGCTGGAGACTGGCCACTAGAAAAACCATGTCCCAGTGAATTGGAAGTCACTGAATTACTCTGTCAGATCACTGGATGGTCACGGACACGACGTTCAGAACGTTCTGCATTATATTAAAAAAATGTGTTGTGGATTATTTTTGTCCAGACTTTTTGCTTTTGGAATAGTGAGTAACTGTTGAAATATTCTGTGCCATTTTGAATGGCTTAGAAGTTTACTTACTTACAGCCTTAGGAATAATTGTTGCATAATTCTCTATCAGACACATTTCTAGCAAAATAAGTCTGTTCATTGACTATGTATAAATTCAAAGGCCTGCTCGCTCTCCGAATTCTTCTTTCTCTTTCTTGTAAATATGAGCTTTACTATTTAGCATCTTAGATGACATCTCTCTCTCTTTTTTTTCCTCTTCTGTTTTCAGTCTTTCATCCTTCATTGATGCGATCTTGCTACATGGTTTTCAGAAGAAACTTCTCCTTTTTGCATTAGTTCTGTGTGCCAAGATAAAACCTGTCTGAATGAAGAAGAATTAAAATGGCATAGAAAGTTAGTCTGTTAGGCTGCATAAATTGCCTTGCATTTCCTAAACCATTTTAAGTGACAGTAAGTGTTTCACTTGAGTTTCAGGGCTCTGATGAGTCACCTTCTATGTAGGCACTATTGATGCCTCTCTGTGACAGTCTTAATATAGCTGTAATTATGCTGAAACTATTCAATAAGTGAAATCATTGTATTAATCTGTATGTTTTATTCCAAGCCTCCCACAGAAACATTTAACTCGGTTCTTTCTCCTGTTCATCTTATTCTTCCACCACACTTTTGCAGGGAGAGGGGAGTGAAAATACCAGATGGAGTCATTCAGAAATCCTGATTGATACTCGGTAGCTGCTCCTTGCCTTCATGTGTTTGGTTTTGTTGTTTGGGTTTTTTTGTTGTTTTTCTTATTTTTTCCCCCCTTCATACAAAAATATCAGTAATACAGGTGCAGTAACACTTGTATCTCTATCAAATTCATACCTGTAGCTGTCTGTCAGTGATAGCAAGTCTACTGCAACAGTGCTGGTAGTTTCATTAATAAGCTCTTCTATTTGACCTGTATGATGGAACAATAATATTGCCTTCCTTGCACTCTTGTCTGATCTACTCACAGTGCTCTTACACGTAGTTACAATACGGCTGAAGCACGTGGCTTTGAATATTAAGTACACATATCTTAACATTTTGAGAACATTTAATAATCTGGATTTCATAATTAATCATTTAGCAATTTGGAAGGGTAAAAGTCTTTCATAAAATGGAGAAGAATTGATTGCCCTTTCCATGATTCTAGAAAGCATGAACTACCTCAGTAGAAATGCCTTTAATTATCATTCATGTACCCTGATTAAGTAATAGGCTCATGAACTGTTTTAATAATAATCTTCTGAATTCCTTCCGACCCCAATTGCTAGGAGAATTATTTAATCTTAAGTACACCAGGCAAATGTATATTTTCTGTTATTAGAAAAAGAAAAGGAGGCAAAAAATCTCAGTGTTATACTGCTGACTTTAAAGGACATAGGGTAATAATTTAAATTCTCTGCAGTATCTGCCGTGCAATAGTTTATTTAAGAATGTTTCTTGAAATCCAGTCAAGTAGACCCATGTAGTATTTTTATAAATAGGAATGAAATGGGATACAGTGCTGAGTGGGGCTTTAACAAAACAGTGCCTCGTGTGTCTTTCCAGTTCACCCAGAGTGCAGCATTCGACGCTGAATTTTGCTGACTGTAGTTGAATTAGTAATTCCTTGCAAGTCTCATGTATCTGCAACATGTTTTCATATCTAAAACCAACAAATATATTGAACTTAACAATGCAGTCTGAATTTACATAAGCAATGACTGTGGATACTGGAGTTCTTTTTCCTAATGCCATGTAGAAAGTAATCATTATAAAGGAACCATGGTCCCCATATGGTTTATAAGGTAGATTTTTGTTTTGTTGTTATATATTTAAATCCCTCAGGGCACGTTTATTTGATAGTGAATTGACATCTATTGACACAAATGCCTGTATTCAGTTTGATGCCTTAGCAACATCATACCTATTGAAAGCAAGAAAAACGTAAATGGCTTTTGTTACTTTTTTCTTAGAAAGTCATCTCTACTTTTTGAATTGAAATGATAAAGGTGCCTTTAATAAAAACATTGGAGCTCCACTGCTACCTTTTGAGGAATGAAACCCATCACAGATAGTGAGAACTGAAAGAAAATGCTTCTCTGTCACATTTGGTCTGTGATGCTTAACGATTGTCTAGCTGAAAGTGACAAAATGTTGGATCTTTATCTACTGATGTGAGGGCTTTTAAAACTGGTGTGAACTCCCATAACTCTTCCTGTTTACTCAGGAAATTCCTAGTGTCAAGAGGATCAAGTATATGAACAGAAGTAAAGGGAGATTTTTGTACAGAGATATCTTAGAGGAGCATCTCTCTGGTCCCTGATACGTATGTAAGTTTACAAAATGACTTCGATGTTGTTGATCACATTGGCACCTTGGGTAAAAATGACTGAGAATAATTTTCTGAGATCTTCCCACACCCTTTATATTAATAATTAATTTGATTGGAAAAAAACCATTTTATTAATTA
>JANHGN010027465.1:0-57840 GCA_024605025.1 Megaceryle maxima | reverse complement strand
AACCACAAAAAAAAAAAACCACAAAAAACCAGGAAACTCTTGACATCATTTTTTCAGTGATTTATTGATGATGGTTTGTGTTTTGATCACATTCTTTATTCATGAGGACAGCAGTTGATATGAGCAAACATTTATGTATGGATGTTATACACATAATGATATACTTTCAAACTACATTCTCTTTATTATAAATCTCTTAGATGTCACAAGCTCAATTCTTTATCTGCAATTGAAGCACTGGGATGAAGTACTTGACAACAGGACCTATATTCCTGTTGTATTTTTGGAAGAAGTAGAGCTTTGTATACTCTTGAGAAAATTATCTTAATTTATCCAATAAGAGTAGAATCTGCAGCACACAGATTCATTTTTCTGCTTTCAGGAGTAGAAGTGTTTGGTTTATTTCATGCTATGTGGCTTGGAAGTACAAGCCATGTAACCCCGATAGGCGCGTAGATTTTACATTTTTTGTGCTTCTGTCTACTTAAGGCATCTGCTGAAGGTGATGCCAGCTTTTTTGTGTGTTTCTGTGGATGATAGGTGAAGTCTTGAGACAGGAGATTTTGTTGTATTTCATGAGGGCCTTAAGTTAAGCAAAGTGATGAAATGTGTGACCAGGAATATCTCCGAGAAGCCTCTGGTTTGCTGAGATTTACAACTTAGTTGAGACTAGTCCTGTCCAGTGACTAAAAGAACATGTGAATCAACTAAGAGATTTTGATTTGAGTATCCTTTTCATTCATTTGAGCCCTAAAATGAGCAGAAATCTTTCTCTGCATCCCATTTCTATCCCTAAGTCTCAGTTCAAGTTCTGAGGCTTAGGATTGTTGAAATGTGATCTGCTTTTTTATTTCAGACTGTCCTTTTTTCTTTTTTTTATTCTTCTTTTTTTTTTTTTTTTGCTTTTTTTTTTCTTCTCGATAAAGAGGGACCAAGACAGCTCATAAAAGTTCAGGGATTTTTTTTTTTTTTTTTTAAAGTGTGAAAAGGGACAAGGCAGAGAACATTGGTAAGTGGAGTTATATTCTGCACCTGGGGTTTATGTTGAGTACTTATTAATCACAAATATTCTCTTTGCCTTCTGAATTCAGTGAAACCACTCAGCAGAGTAATAGTATAAACTTTCAGAAAAACAGATCTCAACAGGACAGACATTATGATGTATTCAGATAGGTATATTACAAGGGAGTAGAAATGAATGAGTGTTGATTGCAAGGAAAACACATAAAAGCTAATGGGAGAGTGACATTAATGACAACAGAAGAGTTAACATGGAAAGGTATGTGATAGGGAGTGGTGCTCCATTAGTGCACATCATGAGAATAAGCTTAATGCTCTTTATCAAAATAGCTGTTGTATGGCAATGGAAGAAAAACATGAAATTTGCAAACTGTACTGTACTATTCCATATTCAGAGCCTTAAGGATGTCCCTTATTTATTTTCTTTGTACTTTTTCACGTCACTTGCTGTTGAAGACACAGTGTCCCTATGTTTCCGCTGAATACAACTGTCAGATTATTGTACAGGTGTACAAATAATTTAATGCCTGTGTGATGAAACAAGATGCACAGTTGTTGAATTCATATGATAAAGGGCTAGGGCAGAATCTGGAGCTTTTGTCATAACTAGATGCTCTGAAATAAGGTGTCAATAGTGCAAACAGATGATCATAAAAAAAAAAAAAAGTTTTATCAGTTGCTAAATATCATGCTTATCAAGGACTTGAATTAAGAACTTGAGTCTGTCCTGTAGTCTTAGGAAATCACTATTTGAAACAAGTGCTGGGCATTGAGGATTCAAAGGAGTTAAAGTATTCAGAGTTTACTGCTCTGCAATACTAGTGAAGCTGCAGCAAACAAAAATTTATATTTTATATATATAGTATGGGCAGAGAAAGAGAAAAGAAAATGAAAAATAAACAATGGTATAAAAATGACTGTCCCTTCTATTTAGGTCAGCTTCTGTACAATATAGTAACCTGATCGTTTTGATGTGCTTTGCGGTTTTTTTGTGCTAATTTTGGCTTTATGGAGTGATTTTATTACTTGGCCAAGGAAATAATGTGAAAGGTTCTAGTTCTGAATAAAGAGCAATGATATTGAAATGTTAGTTGGAGCCAAAAACTGTATTATGGGGATGTGGTAATTGTAATTAGAAATACAGAATTTGTGGCTTACACCCTGGTAAACATAGGACTAGAAAGATAATTTTATGATTCAAATAAAAGTTAAGAGAATTAGACTTCATCTGGGAAATCCTGGTCTTCTATCCCCTCCACAGAGGGCATGATGTGGGATCCTTTTCCAGATCAAGCAAACTGGGGCCTCGCACTAGTGGAAACAGGAACAGCTCCAGGTTTTTTGTTGTTTCTATGGAAACGAATTCCCACTTTGTTTATGAGGCAGAGGAAATGCCTTATAATGCATGAATTAAGGGGATGAAGCATTGCACAGAACAGGTGAGCCTCACAAAAGTCCTAGGAGTCAAGTCCTGCAAACCACTGCATAACCAGAGCTTAACACAAGCTCATCTGAGCACTTTCCTAGTTAAATGGAGGAGAAAACTAAAACATCAGCTGCTGCTTTAGGGAGGATGGATCGCTGCTATTATGCCAACGAGTGTTTCAAAGGTTTCTAAATTGTCTTCTGTCTCACACTCAAAACTGCCACATTTTAACACTGAAAAATATTGTTTCACTTCCAGCTAAATGCACTTTAATGGCTTCCAGACAGCCATAAAGCTGTGCAGCAGTCATAATTCTTCAAACAGGATATAACATCTAGTGTGTTTCTTGATTATCCAGCTCAATCTGATTCTCTACAGATTTCCAGTGCTTCACACTTTTGTGTAAGATATATTTCTAATAGAATGCATTCATTTACCAGCTTGGATATCTTTATATTATACTGTGAGGATTTATCAATCCCCATCAGTCTGTATTTTATCAACCTACCCTCTAAATTTCCATAACAAGAAATGATTTTATTTCATGATCTCTGTTAACTTGGAGGTCATATTTGGCTTTCTTCAACATATTTTCAATGCAGCAACTTCAGGAAGTTTGGCTGCAGGTCAGTAATTTGGTCTAAAGTGTTAGGCCCAAGTAAAAGACTGCACAATGCAAATTATGGGGTGTATAAACATTTAGTAGGAAGTATTTTCTTTATTACTAGGAAAAAACACCCTCATCAATCAAACCTGTGCATCCAGCAGTCACACAGCCTTCATTGGTAGCCAGTGTATACCTAATGTTGCTCCAGTGTTGTCAAAACTCTGTACTGATAAAGTTGAGTATCACAGAATATCTCAGGTTGGAAGGGACCCATCGTCAGAATTCTAGGTCTTTGGTATTTTATTTTAATGGTTACATCTCTGTTGTAAATTAGTATTTTGGAATGATATTGGGATAAATGCTTTTAAACACTATCTTCCTCAAACTCTGCACAAAAACATTGTGATTCTACTTTCTAATATTAGAGTTAGCAGTTCTGAGACTGCTGTGCTGCCTGCTGCCCTGCAAGCTTCAGTCACTGTGACTTTCTGGTTGCTTGACTTTCATTCATGTTGCTTATTCCTGCATCTTAAGTGAATTGATAAACCTCAGTGATTTCAGAGGCTTTCATCAATGGGATGGGATGGGTTTATGTTCTGCAATAACTTGGAAGAACACATGGTTGTAATGTCTGGTGACAGTGTAATGTAATGTCTTGCATGTGACAGCGAATGTGAAAGGCAGGAAATGGACAAGTATCCAAAAGAATGAGGTTAGAATTAACACTGAGGTTTTTTGTTCAATTCATTCAATCAAAGACATTTGTAAGAATCTCTTATGACAGTTCTTTTTCAAAGTTACCCAGTAATCCCAAAGGCAATGGCATTTTTGTTAGGTTCAAATACAGTTATATTGCTCTCCATTGTAGCTCTCTGACATTTTGATAGTTAAATAGAGGAAACCTGTAATCTTAGTCATCATCCTAGGGTCATGCAATTTTGAGAGAACAAGATTTGATAAAAAATTAGGTAGTACTTCTACACGTTTTTGTTTCTCTCAGCCTTCCACTTCAGGTGACAGGTTTTCCTGATGCATGGTGAATAGCCACTCAAAACAAAATGAGGATTCATTTACTGTGGTGACAGAGAAATGTATTAATACTGACTGTGATACAAAGGCAAAAGGTTTTACAGTAAAAGATGAAAAAGAAGAAAAAAACCTGGACAACATGTACTATTGTCTGATTGCCCTGAAATTTCATCATACTATTTGGTGCTGTATTATTATTCAGTAGCAATTAAATCTTACTGGTTTGCTTTTCTCTCTCTCTCTCTCGTTGTTTTGGTTTTTTTTTTTTTTAACAGAATTTAATGTCAGGAAAGGTGTTGGAAATTGCAATCTGGAAAATATATTGGCTACATTTTACTCTCATATATAGCTAGACAACTACTAGTTTGAAGGGGACCTTATAAATGAAGTAAAAACAAAGCTTATGCCATCAGTTACTTTGTTAAATTACATGCCCAGCTAGCCTTGGAGTTTTCCTTTCTGATGATGCTGTCTTCATTTTGAACTGCTGTTTTGACATTTGTAAAGTTTTAGTAAATGCTTCAGGAAAAGGTCAGTTATAGTGACATTTTCACTTCTCAAAAACCTGTGGAGAGGACACTGTATACAGGTTTACATGATAAGCCATTGCAGATTTCAAGACAAGGCTTTTCTGACTGCACTTGTTTTTCACAGTCTTGTTTTGTTTTTGAACTGCTGCTCTAACCATTTCCTAGAAAGTTATTTCAATGTAACTCAGTTCTGAATGTCTTCTTTGCACACTTTTAACCACAAAAAAGATATTTCACAGTGTGGGGTTTTTTTGTATAAGAATAGAATATTTAGAAAACATAGGGCTAGGTTATTAATCTTACTGACGTAGATCCAAAATACACTGAAATATCTTCCTGTGAAAACCTCCCCACACACCTGTGTCATTGTGCACTATTCACTCCTGATTGGGAGCAAATGCCACCACATCATTTCCATCTATCACTCTGTTCTTTAATGGTTTGAAACACACTAAATTCATTAGAATTGTTCAGTAGCATGCATCGATACTTTCTAACACAATCAGAGCTTCTGTCAATGGTGCCATAGAGCAATTTACTGTTTGGGGGATAAAGGTTCTTTTATGAATGTCATCAACCTTTTTTTCATGTTTTCAGAATAGGAAAATTCCAGTGCTTTCTCTGTGACATATTTTATTACAAGAATTGTGGTTCCTCAAAGAAAGAAGTTCTCTAAATACTAAAGAAGAAATATTACACTTTTTTCAAAAGTATAGATTTATAGAATGAGAAAATATATTGGGACATTTATTGTTGTCCGGATATCAGTATATTGTATGTCCTGAGAATTCTGTGCCTTCAACTCTTCAGGAATTATTCAGGCACACTAGTGAACACAAAATCTGTTTCTATCAAAACAAGACTTATTAACCTTAAATAATAAGTGCTTAGAGGAGAACTGCAAGAAATTGTTTGATGGTTTTATTGGTAAGATTGTTCTTAGGAAAAATATACCATCGAAAAATGTCCATAGATATATTTTTTTTTTACCTGTGGAATTTACAACACCACAAGTGTTTTATGTTCAATGACTGAAGGAATTCACCTTTAGTAATTATATACTATACACTTATACTGCAGTGTGACAGAATATGTAAACTAACCTTTTCTTCGAATGAATTGGAATAGAAATTTTACTGAACTTTCAGGACTTTGTGTGTGTAACTCATTAAACCTGTCAAATTACCAGTGCCCACTGATCTGATAGAATAATATGATAGAAGTGCTTTATGTAGCCAGATGATAGAAGTCCCGTGAGCAAAATGGCTCATTTCAACTTAAGATGAAAAGACTAGTCAGAACATCTCAACGACATATATTTAGTCAAACATTATATATCCACTCTACCATCAAAAAGCTGAGACATCTGATTAGACATACTTGGTGAATTTGACAGATGAGGAGGATGAAAATGCCCACAGCAACATTCTTCATTTCTTGAGATCCAGCAGACACTCATGTGAATGTTCAGTTTTTCTCAGCTTTCTAGTTTTCAATTTTCATAGTTTCAGAGGGGATTTTTTTTCACCATCTATGTAGTATAACCTTATTGGTACACTCAAGAAAATATCTTTGGCTCCATTAAGTAAGAGTAAATACTTTACAAATTGTTTATCTCTGTTCTGTCTGACCTACTTTGTATCATAAGAGTGTCACCAAAGAAAATCTATGTTCATCTGTGGTTAATGAGAAGCACGTGGTTATTAAACAGATGTGTTATAACTAGGCCAAAGGGAATATATGTAGCATATACTTTTCTGAACTGCTGCTTGCACTATTACTTTTGATGACTTCATTTACATAGGGATAATATTCATGGGAGAACACTTCACCATATCCTAAGCAGAAACCACATAGATAATATGTATTTAAAAGTTGTTTATAGCTTTGTGCCTTTTAGCTTTCAGTTGCAAAGTCTTGGACTGAAACAGAGAAGAAAATAGAAATGCAGTTAATATGCAGTATAGCATTTGCACATGACTATTATTTCCAATCTTGAATTTTGCACTTGTTCTTCTAGCGCAAAAAAACCCAACCCAACACAAAACAGACGTTAATTACCTGACCAACAAGAACTTAAAAGATCATTCCTTGAGTCATATTTACATTTGGCACATTTACAAAAAGCATTATTTAAAAGATTTGTGTTATTTTTATACTGACTTGATTTAATATTGTTTCATGATTTTCTCTTGGTAATCTCTTCAACTATTATCATTTATTACCTTTCATGGGTTTGTGTTTGAGCCAAATTAACAAATTGCATGAATTATTTCTTTCCCATAGTAACTAAATACTTCCATTAGATAGTTGAGAAGTTGTTTTCGTTCTTAAACTCAAAGCAGGGAGACTTTCTAAAATTTACAGTTTAAGTTCTATCAATGAAAATTTCCCTTCTGTCTTCCTTTCTTTCCTCTTTCTTTCCCTTCCTTTTATTCTGCCTTGTTTCTTAAAACTTATCCTATGTTTACCCTAACCTACTGAGGTTAGGACATGAGTGGCCCTTTTGAAATCATTGAAACTATAAGTATATGCATAAAGTTAAACATATCTGTGTACTTTTACTTTCTCAGCCTATGCACTTAATATGAAAAGGAAGAACAGTTTAATGTGATTTGTAAACTACTGAAACAAAATATAAAACTGCTTCTTTATGCCACTGCATTTTTTAAAGCCTATGATAGTTGTCAGGTGGCGTTACTTGGAAAGTATCATTTTAAGTTTTCTCTGGTCTAGAGAAATGAAGTTTCACAACAGAAGTAAAAGATATATTTTGTTCAGTAAAACTTGTGTATTTGGAAAATATTCAGAAAACACTAAGACTGGTCATGGAAGTGTTTAAGAAAGAGGTACTTATGGAAAAAGTAGTTTCTGAGAGCAGAATCTTCTTTACTTTGAAAAACAAAGACATAACAAATGCTATAGCTGGGGAGTGGATGTAAATGGAATAAAATGAAAACAAAGGAAAGTAGATAGCTCTCCAGCTCATTCTGAAGAGGAGCCATAGAATCATAGAATTGTTTAGGTTGGAAAAGACCTTTAAGATCATTGAATCCAATAATTAACCTAACACTGCAGAGTCCACCACTAAACCATGTCACTAAGCATGACGTCTACATGTCTTTTAAATACATCTGGGGGTGGTGACTCTACCACTTCCCTGGGCAGTCTTTTACAGTGCTTAACAACCCTTTTGGTGAAGAAAATTTTCCTAATACCCAATCTAAAACTCTCCAGGCACAACTTGAAGCTGTTTCCTCTTGTCCTTTCACTTGTGACTTGGTACAAGAGCTCAACCCCCACCTCTCTACAACCTCCTTTCAGGTATTTGTAGAGAGTGATAAGGTATCTCAGCCTCTCTTTTTCCAGACTAATCAACCCCAGTTCCCTCAGCTGCTCCTCATAAGACTTATTTTCTAGACCCTTCACCAGCTTCATTGGTGTTTGGATGCACTCCAGAACCTTCATGTCCTTCTTGTAGTGAGGGACCCACAACTGAACACAGTACTTGAGGTGCAGCTTCACCAACGCCAAGTACAGGGAAGCAACTAGTCCTACTTACTGGCCACACTATTTCTAGTACAATCCAAGATGCCTTTGGCCTTTTTGGCCACTTGGACACACCGCTGACTCGACTCCATTCAGCTTTTGACCGGCACCCTTAAGTCCATTTCTGCCATGCAGCTTTCCAGCCACTCCTCCCCAAGCCATGGGGTTGTGGTGGCCCAAGTGCAGGACTCGGCAATTGGCCTCGTTGGACCCCATACAGTTGGTCTCAGTCTATATATCCACCCTGAAAGGCAGTGGATTGTTCAGCTGATTGTTCAGTCTAGTGTCTTTTACAGTGTTGGATTGATTTCTTTTGAATGTAATGGTAGTTAAAAAACCTAGTTTAAGTGTAGACATTTGTGTTCAGGTTTCTTAATCTCAAAGGAAATAATTCCCTTCATGATTTTTTCTAAGGAATATTCTCTGGCTCAAGGAGAGATCTGGTTGATAAAGGATTTATTGTATGAAATCCTGCATGAACCATGCTGTTGAAAAGGTCAGATTAATCTATCATACAGACCTGTGAAAGGCATGCATTTTCTTACAGACTAGAGCTTTTATTAATTAGTACCTATGCCTACATCAGTAGTAAAATAGTAGTGGACTTTCCAGATGCTTTGTCCAATATATCAGCTGAGCTTACAGGATCTTATGTGTACATCTGTGTGCTCCTGCTAACAACCATGTATTTTTGCACTTACGTTAAAGAAAGGAAAATCATGATTTATCCTTGTAGATAAGTACTAAGCATTGCAGTTGATTAAGTTGCCTCCAAGTGAGTGTGGAGGCAGATGAGCTTGTGTGTACTGGGAATGCACAAGGTAGCTTTCAGGACTATCTGGAGCTCCCAAGTGCTGATGAATCAAGTGAGATGATGTAAAAGCTGTATGCTGGTTTGATGTCCAGTTTACATTCCAGGATGATGGGACCAAGCCAAACACAGTAATAGTCTGTAAGCCAAGTAGAACTGTTTAAGAGTCTTCTGGTACTTCTGAATTAAGACAAGTGAAGGGATTCTAAGAGACTTTGGCATGAAATATATCTTAGAATCCATCCTTTTTTTTTTTTTTACCTCTTTATCTAATTTTAACTAGGAAAATGCCCATCTTTTAGACAGTTAAAGTAATAACTAAAGAATTAATAAAGAAACCATTACAATTAGATGGTTTTGCACTATGCAAATGTTAAATTTCTATGTGAAAAATGCAATGTCCTGGTTGATTTCAATACACAAAGTAATCACAGAATTACATATCTAAACACTTCATAGTACTTTAGAAGTAATTGCTGCATATTGTTTCATGGCAATGCAGTACTATGTCATTTTCACTGCCTCTGGATTAAACACCGTATTATTTTCTTCTAGCTAATTTGAAGTAAATTTCAAAATGTTTGTCCTTTTATTCCTGTTTGGTCATCCCAGTGTGCACTTAAATTCTTTGTTGTATTAATTTATTTTTTTTTATCTTCCCTTTCAGTCACTAAAAGAAAACTAAAAAGTTTTCCATAAAAAAAAAGAAAAAAAAACAAACCCCAATATGTAAAAAGTATGGTTTATGCTAAAAAGTCAAATTAGGGAAAAATATGTATTTATTGTGTTTCCTGCAAAGCTTTAAAATATGTCAGGGGATAAATGAATGCTAAATTTTATAGCTGGTTAAGAAGTTCACCTCTCTTTTTTTAAAGTTCTTATCATCCCTATCTCTGAGATATGTAATCATTTCCAGTGGAGCACTGGAGGTTGGTAGTTCATTGGAGCAGTGGTGGATTTTTTCTGCAAACCACTTCCTTTATCAGCTATTACTCTGTCAAGTGCTTTGATATACCTTGGGTATGAAAGGAACTATAAAAATTGTATGTATATTCTGTTTTGTGCAATTCTGTGCCCACATTTCCTAGGATGGAAAATTTGTTGAAAAGATTATAGAGGAGGTCAGGGTAGCTGATGACAATGGTTCCCTTGGGCCATACAAAAATCTATGACTAATTAACTATTAGCAGTTTCTGTGAAGAAATGAAGAGATAAGGACTATTCTAGTACTGGAAAAGTATTGCATGGTTTTTTTTGTTTCTAATAAGGTTAGAGAAATTGTAGCTTTCTTTTCACTTATGGTATATCATATGTATTAATCTCGTTGAATTTTGTTTATCCTGTTTTAGGAGAGTAAGTGAATAATTTCATCAGTTTTGTGCTACTTCAATACGTTCCTTCTCAATTGTAAAGAAAATAGAACCATTGTAGTGCTCTCTAATAATTTACATAACATGTTTTTACATAGGGAAGAAAAACATCCTCAAGCAATAACCTCTGTTGTCTGCTGTGAAATTACTAATATTTATTTAGAGTACAAAGTCTGAAAAATGTAGTCGACATTCTTCTCATAAGACATTATGGAGTTGGTAGATCAAGGCAACAAGTGATCACTTTTGATGCTGGCAACATCTTCCTCCAGTACTGAAATGAAGACAGGCAAATTTTCTCCAGAGCTGGACAGAAATTCTCTACCAAGAAGAATAACTAAACATATTAATGCAGTAACTTTTATGACTCGTATGACAGAACCATGCGGTGACACTCACAATGCAATATGATTATGGTATTACATCTTTGAACCCACAGCACATCCAAGAATGATTTCATGCCCTCTCTCAGCATGACATAAGGCAGTTTAATAGGGCATAGCAATACTGTAAAGCCATTTGGAGCAGGAATAAAGACTACACTAATGATGCAAAATTCGAAGCAGAATTTTGCTGTAGAGTAGAATCTTAAGAAAAAAGTCTACCACTTCATGATAGCCAGAAAGCAAACAAGCAGACAAACAAAATGAGGAACACCCGGCTTATTGAAATGAATATTAAAAAAAATTATGTATCAACAGTTTTCATGTTGCTTTTTATCATTCTCATGTTTATCAGGCTATTCAGTCAGTGCTTCCTATTTGAGGCATTTTTTCTCATAACCTGATGGGAACTAAAGAAAAAAAGATAACAAAAATGTTCTGTCAGCTTTGCTTACAGTTAGTAAACCTGTCTTTTACTGACAGAATTTTATCTCGCAGAAGTGAGATTTATCCCTTTAACTATGGCAAGATATGAGTTAAAGAATCCTCTTTTTGAGTTTTTGTGTATAGGAAAAACTACGTTGTCAACAAAAGAGTTATTTGTACATGTAGCTGCACAACTTGCAAAAGGTATTTGCTTGTGGTTTCTTACTCCAAAACTGCAGATGTCTGCAGAGAGATTATGCCTAAGCATAATATTTGAAAACAGTTTTAGCTAATTTTAAATGACCATATGCCAGATTACATTAGTATTAAGGTATGATTAGAAGACACAGTTGTATCTACTGCATGTTTAAAAAGTGTTCCAAATATAATCTTGTTTAGATGTTGACAGGACCTAGAACACAATAGTAAAAGCTCATCTGCAGTGTATGATTTTTCCTGTAGTCCTGGTTGTTCCTCAGGGTGGCTTTGAACATGCCTAAAACCCATCCTCCCTTAGCCAAACATAACAAGATAATTTGATTTGAAAACAACTATCTTTCATGCTATTTACCTTTCTCATGCTGCACCCGGAGTATCTTGCAGGCTGGGTTTTACACTAATAAAACCCAGTGGAAGGCATGATTGGGGACCATTAACCTTTAGAACAGAAAAAGCTTAAGCTCAAGGAATATTTCTGAGCTTCCTCGTAGTGCTTTGAAGCCACTGCCTCCATCCTTCATCTAAATTGCCTGAATTCATTTTCAGGGCTGATAAACTGTCAAGTGAATTATCAGACATAGGCCTTGGGTTAATTTATAGAAATGCTCCTGTACCAATGCTGAGTAAATCCACCTTTTTTTGTTGAGTATATTTGCCCAGATTCCAGGACTATCTTATTTTGCACCATTACATGCTCCACATTTCAAACTTATTTCTTCATTTGTCAAAAAAGAATTTACTAAACAGGTTGTTATGAGGGGCATTTTTCTGTCACATGTTTGTACTCCTTCAGTTACAGCAGTAGCAGTACAATATGTAAAAAGACGGTCAAGCTGGCTTATTAATTTTTTCTAATATGAGGAGAAAGTCATTCTCAATACTGCCAGCAATTCACCTGTCAAAAATGAGTTCAAAAGAATAATTCATCTTTTATCTTCCCTTATTGAATGGCGAGACAGACTGCTATTTATGCTTATCTGGCTAGCTGAGTTCAGAGGGAATTACAAAAAAAATTCTGTACTAGCAAGTTAGCTTTCACTGTTAGGTTCTGGCTCTTTATTTCCATATATTTGATAAACGTAACATGGAACTGGAAATAGCTTTACTCTTTATTTTTAATGAAATATTCTGCATATTTTATAAATGAGGAAGACTAGTATCTATCAAGCTGAGATATTTAGATTGTATTCCCACGAACATTGCTAACAAAACCCCAATTATTCACTGCTATGTTATGTTTACCTTTGAGTAGTTCTGTGATTGGCATTAAAATTAATCTTTAAATATTTTTATGATTGGACATGCAATCATGTGATGATAACTGGAATATAAATTGTACTGGGAGAAAAGATGTGAACATGTTTTTGGAAAGATAGATTTAAGTAAACTTTGTACAATAGTTTTTTGTGTGTGTGTTTGTTGGGTTTTATAATTATTATTTTTATTTTATTTTGCATATTTTGTCGTAGTCTCTTAGCACTTTAGCCTGGGTAAAATCTACTTACACTTCAATCTCTACAGTATATGCATGATTAGTTCTCAAATCCTGTATCAACAAGATCCTTTTCATGTTAATGGTTGTAAAGACCTCGCATATATAGCAATTATAGCATAATGTGCCCCTAGAGAATGCTTAGTTTTCTTAGTACTATGTAAGCATCTGAAAATGTAAAAGTCCTTGGGGATGCACAGAGTTTACCAGGCAGTCATGGACTGTAAAAGGAACTGATAGAAAGTATTTCTTGTTCAGGGAAGGAGTACTGTACCTACCACCACACAAGGAATAATGACTGGCTCCATTTTGGTCAGTTCTTTACCAAGAAATCTTCATTATCTATGCACTCATAACAGTTGCTTTCAGGAATGAAATAAGGCTTAGTAAATATTCATCCTGTTTACCTCAAGACATCTTACTAAAAAAGCAACACATAGCTGTGACATGCTGCAAGCTTTTAATATTTGAAAGCAAAATGCATAGAGTGGTAATGTAACCCAACAGATACAGATTTAGAGGTCTTTAAACTTTGTTATATATTTGGCACAAAGAACTGTGAAGTTCTGCAAGGAGAATTAATTTTTTTTTTCAATTAGAACACTTTGAAGCAAGTTATTTTTTCTTTTCTCCGAGTTTTTTCCTGACCTGAATAATTAGAATAGTAATGTGTTTATATATCAGAAGTGTATTCTGAAACTTAATTTGCTCAACAGCATAAACACTTAGGATTGAAATGGTAAGCATTATTTACCAAGCTCCTGATCTTACGAAAAGAACTATGTAGGAAAAACTTGGAAAGACCAAATTCACTGCATGAAGAGGAGGAGTGTGGAAGGAGGTGGAGGAGATGATAGAAATTGAGGTTGCTTGGCACCACTTAGATCTCTACCATGGAAATTGGTGTACACTTAGGCAGTTCTCACTCCCTGCATTCTGTACACAGTGGTTATTGACAGTCCTGCATTTTTTCACTTTTCTTCCTAAATGTCATCAGAACATCCTTCTGTCCAAACAGAACTATGTTCAGACCTTATTGTAGGGAATTGATAGTCCCATGGTAGACACATCCTCCATAGTGATGACACAAAGACACACAGCTGCACTTATGTTCAGCAAACCCATCCAGTGCAAGCAACTGTAGCTTTGCATAGTGATGGCCATAGCCTCAGTGAAAGGACTGTTTATTCTCTGTGTTTTATGTTGCTTTCACCGTATTGTCCAAGCTTAATAAACAGAGTATAATAAGTAGAATGACCAAATATAAGAGGACTATGGCTGAACACACATGCTTATTGTAACAGTGCATTCCTTTTCTATTAGTTACCTATGGAAGGTATATTGGAGTTGTAAAGACTAAAATGATTGTATTTTCTAATTAAGAAGAAAGTGAGGAAAGAGGCTGAATATTTATTCCAGAATTGCAGTATACAGTATTTAAAATGCATGACAAGCTACAGTCTTGCTTCCTAATTACTTAGTTCTTGTCACTTCTCATTAACATGTAAATCATGTTATAAACATAGTAAAGGTGGAGTAAAATATGTCCTGAGGGGAGGGGGCATACTGGAAAATTGCTTTGGGCAGTGTGGTGATGAGAGTGTTTCATTTGCAACTCATCTGTATTCCACTCCCATGGGAAGTTGCATATATGAGATTTAAAGCAATCATATTTTCTTTGTCCTAGGCTGGCGTGGTTGTTGCACTTAAACAAATCAGAGAATCATAAAATTGATCTCCAGGTTTTGAATTATCTACCAGAAAATTAGCATACAAAATCTAAGTTTATAAAAAAGATTGAGAATTCATATATGGAGTAATTATATTCTTTAAAAAGAAATAAATAAATATTACTGATCTTAGGTGTTTGTCCTGCAAATAAGAAAGAACGCTGTTAATAAGATGGTTTGATTCATAGCAACCCACTAGCAAAAAGCCTCTGGGCACCTTCCTATATAAAAATGGATTATACAAAACAAGTCAACATTTAGAACATGCAGAATTAATTATGTTAATTAGTGAAGTTATTTGCAAAATGGAGATCTGACTTCCATAAACTCACCTTTTACTGTCTATTCTTTAACATTTGTAAGAATAATTGTTTCAAAAATTATTCATGCAATAACATTAGCACATTTTACTTAATCTAAGGACTCATGCTGAAGAGACATCAAGGCCTGTAATTTTATTGGGAAAATCAGTTTACAGATATGACTTTGCTCTTAATTTACTTACCTGCCACTGACTGAATGATGAATAGGGTAGAACTAGAAGGTTTTCTTACCAAACACTATGCTCAAAGCTGAGGAAAAATGCATGATGATTTCTTTTTCCATTGAGAACTACTTCAGAGTCCTTTATCTGAACCAGAAAACTGAATTTGAAAATTTTACCCTCTCCTGGTAGTAAAATTTCACAATGGTTCATGAATAAAATTATTTGGATTAAACATTATATAGGAATGTCTGGCTTATATGTATTTAGCATATAGTTAATTACCTGATTTAGCTGAAATTTCACTGATTTGGTGAAATTTAGAAAAAAGGGTAATAGAAAGAGAAGCGGGTACTTAATTGTGTCATTAAAATTAGTCTACAGCACAGAATTATGTATATTGTGTATATATCATATTATACTGTACTTTGTAGCACTTTCCACACTTTCCACCACTTTTCCATACACTTGTAGTATGGCAGTGTATTTTAAAAAGAAATATTGGCAAATTATTAATGGACGTCTGGGACTTTTGTCATGGAGGATGCATGTTTCACACATCTAGAGGTTACCAAAACATTTAATATTGAGGAAAGGATGAATTTGCTATCCCATCTTGAGAAAGGGGGAATCATTTTCTTTATTCCCCAGCTTCTGAGGATTTTGACAGCAGCTAGTTTTCCTAGGTTATACCCCTTTATTTGTCATTATGTCCACTTACAAGGGATGACTTGTTCCACTAAAACAATATGAAGGCTGTAGTGGAAGTAAAAGTGTGAGTGTTGAGCTAAGTTTTCACTGAAACAATTAGGACAGTTTGCTTGCCTCTGGTGACATCTTGTTTCAAGAAGCTGGTGCTTTTAGGAAGACATTGTGTTCACATGTTTAGTGTTATCTTCACAGCAAAAATAACAGGAAATACATGTTTTAGTGAATGAAAGTTGAAATATTGGACTGTGCTTTACAGCATATTCTTTAATTAGGTGGCCATAACACCACAATAACAACTCCCTCAGCTCACTGTGCAGTTTACTGGACATAAGGGGCTCTCAAAGTAAAAGCAGATAATGGTCACAACAAACATTAAGTGAACTTTAAACTGCCTGAATAAAGAAAGATTGAAGGGATTTGAGCAGATGAGGATGACAGAAGAAGAGTTTTGCTGACTGGAGACTGAAAAGGGATGGTCCTCAGGACTGTGGTATGCAGGGGTATGTGCTGAAATGAAGTGAGTTATCATTACATTTTTTGGTAGAAGTCAGTGTTGAAAAAAATCCGTTGATTATTACAAGAATGAGTTAAGTGGAATGTAAGAAAGGTAATTTATCTTCAGCTAAAAGTGCTTGCACACAGACTTGCCTCAGCATACCAGGAGGCAAGTTAAAATGCAATTAGTCATCACACTGTGACTTTATTCCCTAAAAAGTGGGAATTTAGTCTATACCTGAAGGATTCTGGCTAAAGGGTCAGGGTCTGTAAATGATTATAACATGGATTTAAAGACACTGGTAAACTTGTGTCTTTGCACCATATAGGAGAAAATGTCTTTGCTCACATTGGTAGGAAGAGGGAGGGGATGCGAAGTGACAAGTTCATGTTTCTCAATGGTTATATAAACAGTGTCAAGGCAGGAGGAAAGATAAGGCCGACAGGTGTCAGTACCCTGTCTGACAGGCAGCTCAGCTGCACTCACAGCCCAGGTAGATCAGCAAGCCCATCATGGGGCTGACAAGGATGGTGGCCATTGCTCTTCCCATCTGCAAGGGCAGCTGGGCAGCAAATGCTGAAGAAGCTGCAAGTCACCCCTTTCTGAGCCTCCTCAAGGATCTGGGTGGTGAGGGACAGCACCATGTATAGATAAAGGTGCTTTTTAGCTAGGGCAGGCTGACAGAGGAAGGGACTCAGAGAAGCTCATGGCTTGTCCTCTGGTACTGCCATTCACAAGTCACTTAACAGCACTCCAGACAGCAAGCAATTCCCAGATAGGTCAAGCTGAGAGTCTGTGTTGATCCTCGATTTCCTTATCCCAATAGTTATTTACCTACCATCATAAGAGCATTTCTCCCTGCCTTCTTCATTGGGTCATAAAAGAGACTGACTCTAGGAACAGGCACTTCCCACTGTCCCATTGACCCATCCCCACCCCAATTACCTGACATCACTTTTGCTCCCCAGAGTATTATTCCCTGACCAGCAGCCCTGCATACCTAATTTCCTTAGTTGCATATTCCTTTCAAGTGTTCAAATGCACTCACAGGTTCTGCACAGAACACCATCCAGAGGGCCAGCAGGAGTCTGAGACCTGTTGGGGAAATATCAGGAAGGCACTGAGAAGGTGAAAGTTTCCTTGAAATAGAAAGGAGAATCTGGAGGAGTTGGCACAGAAGTACAAGATCCTAAAATACGTGATGCACTGAGCAGGAAAATGTAGAGAGAAAAAAAGATTGTCACCAAAAGCACCTGTCAGGGAACCATGGTAAGAAAGGGTAGGAAAAGACACAATTGCAGGGTGTGGGTGGGCATTACAGTGAATAGATATTCAGTGGTGTGCTACAAACACTAATTATTTCTGCTACTGTACTTGTCTTCTGTTGTCTGCAGGGCTTTTTAGTGGGTTATTAAGAAAAAAAAATAATCAAAAGACCAAGTTGTGTAAGAAATGTCAGCAAAAACTGGTAGTTCAAGTTAACAAGAACAAGGGAGAAAGAGTTAAGAAAACAAAAAAATGGGCAGTTTAGTTTTCTGGTAACCAAAAAATTATGTGAAGCACAAAGCAGAAAATGAACATTGAAATAGCAGGTGGGGAGGAGCTATGCACTTCGGTTAAATTTTTGCATTTGAATTCTGACCTGTTATTAAAATTTTCTGAGCCAGACAGAAAATTGAAGGCAGCCTGGGAACAGCGCTCAATGACAGTGACATTTCCTGACAGAGCAATTCTTTGCATATCAGTTGTACTAATTGTATTCAAACTGACAGCCAGTTTAACCCATTCACCAGAGGAACTGTCTTGCTGCAAGACCAGTGATCTATGTTTTCCTTTAGATGTCAATCTAGCCTTGTGCTGTACTTTTTAAAGGTACAATTAACCTTCAGTGATTAATACCAATATGATAAACATCATCTTCCCTTGAAATGTTGCACAACAGAATCTTAAAAAAGCAGCCTGTTTTTTTTATGGAAAAAAAAAAAAAAACAAACAACTTAGGAAACTAAAGGTTTTTGCCCTTTTCAAAGCCAGGTTGAATGAAATCACTTCTTGCCTAAGGCAATTTTCTTTATTTGACCATAAATGAAAATAATTTTGAGCATCAGAAAGTGTTTTGCCTCCACAAATACCCGGAGTGCATCATACAGTTGGAACAACTGAAATCCAACTGCCTCTGCCATTTTCTTCCAGTTCAAGTGGGATTACATTTTTTACATGAATGGCAGGAGACCCTGTCAGGCTGGAAGACAGGAACATGAGATGAAAATCAGTTAATTTCTACAATGAATGGATGTATTTATTCTTCCCATAGAAAACTTAATTGTGGGTAGAAATGGAGAGAGATGAAAATCCTGTATGACTGGCCAAGCTCAGAGGGTTGGAAGCTGCTTTAGATGTGTATTTGGTTGTCCTTTGGAAACTGTCAAGCCATATAAATGCTTCCCAGGGCTGTTTCTCTGCTCCTACAACACTGGTAGCTGCTACAGAAAATATCACCAGAATAAATCTTCAGAAATTACACCCTGCCATTGGGTTGAAGATGATGGGTGCCTTAATAGACTTTTGAAGTACAGCTTAAATAGTCATTAAATACAGTTATGGTGTGGAAAACCTCCCAAATACAGGATACTTATCTATTAATGTAAGATAAGGGCTTAATTGCAAAAAGAGGAGAGAAGAGGAGGTGGGGAGGGCATTGTAGGTAACTTCCAGGACCTGAAACCCCATGATTTTTAACATACATCTGTTTTCTCCCTGGTGCTGTTGGCTTGTGTGGTGAATACGTTAAGAATTATGGGAATGACCCACTCTTAGAAAAGACTGGGCAAAAAGAACAAGCAGAAATCTGAAGCAAGCTCCAGGAAAGAATATGATTAAAAACAAAAGAAAGAAGAAAAAATGATAGAGAAATTGTAGAAAGAAGGAAAAGATAGATGGAGAAAGATAATGAAGTGAGTTTGGGTTTTGCAGAAAATCAATATAAAAATGTTAGCTTAAAAAAAAAAAAATCTAATAAATTGACATAGCACAAAAAACTGCAGTACCTGACATTTGTCAATATATTTAGGTTTTATGATGAGTTTTGCAGAGCTATGCTGTGAAAACAATATTCACCTGGTAACCCAGACTCGATTTGTGTGCCATGGGTGCTTCTTTAGATGGCATTTGATCTCTCTTCCCATGGGCCCTTGAGGAATAAAGGCTGTAGTGCACTTCTAAAGCTTTTAGGGGAGTAACTGCAAAATTCTCCTTGCTGAGATGAGGAAAAACTTAAGCTGGGTGAATAACCAACATGATGGCAAATGGATGTTTAACAGAAAGTAAGGGACTTGGATCCAATTAAAAGGGTATTTTTTTAATAGACTTTGTGTGCATGCTCAACATTAACTTGATAATATATTTAACCCAGGTAAGGAATCTGTGCATTACTGTATAGAGTGCAATGAGGTATCACTTTAATGTTTAATTATTATCTAAAAATCCTTACAGGTATTAAAACAAATGCAGTATTATATGCATGTATTCCCATGCCAATCCTAAAATGAAAGACAGATCATTTGAACAGGTTTAATTTTATATAACTTCAGTACTCTTAAAGTGAGTTGTCTTAATTTCATGCTAGTCACACAGACTTCCTTTCCAGTAAATGGAGTAAATAGGCATAGCTGAAAGATAAATAATCTGGCCTACTTTAGAAGCTATTTTAGGATGAAACTTACTATCTTTTGGAGGTCCTTGTTTCTCTTTGACAACAATGAAGAGAACCTACAGTGACTGGCTCAGAGTAATAGATTTGACTTTTAAACCCCTAAATTATGGCAAATCAGTTGCATCCTTTGTTACATGAAGGAGGGTCAAAGTGTAAAACACTGTTCTGCCAATAAGTAGTGTTTTCATTTTTTTTCAGAAAGTATGAGTTCTTGCCTGTTAGTTCAGACATGGAGCAATTCAAGAATCATCTCTTTATTCTGCCTTTGTTTTTTTCACTGTTATCTGCAGCTCTTGCTGGTCTAGGTTTCAAAGGCTAATTAGCAGAAATTGATGAAGAGTCTTAATATGCTGTATCATTTTTAAAGTATAGGAATATTTTGTGGAGGCTTTGTATTTCTATATTTTATATGCTCCACTCAATAGCATAGTAAAGTTAAAAATATCTTCTGATATGAATTTTTTAACAAACAAAAAAGTCTCTAGATGTTCTTGAAAATTGTATAAAAATAGAACAAAAAAATTCAAATGTAGAACAGCACATAAGAATGCAGCTTATTTTGATAGATGCCTACAGGTTGCCTATCTTTGCTGTCACCTGATGATGAGTTTTGAGTATGTTAGCTGCAGCTCCTCAAAAGCTGTCCTGAGCTTTTGTATCTCTGTCTGAGCTGTGTGCTTCTTACAGTACCACACTATATATGATGATGTGTTCATCTTCTGGGCATTTTCCCAGTGTTCTGTGGGAGAGTTCTTGTGCATGGATCAAAATGCAGTGTTCCTGTAAAATATACACAATGATCTCTTTCCCTTTGAATGTTTGGGGCTTGCTGTTGTGAAATGCTTATTGTGATCAGCCCAGTTATTTTTAGTAAATATTTGGGATTCCATCTGAGCAGATCTCTTCCTGTGTGGCAGATGACTTCGTTACAGAGTACCAGTGAGATGCAATTTGAGGCATATGCAGTTGTGATTCAAGTCCAGGCAGATGCCTGCAATTCACTGCAGAAATTGAAGACCTGCTTTTCTCATTAGCATGTCATCAGTTTATCTTATGATATTAATCTCATTTTGTACTGATTTGAAATTACTGATTTCTGCTGATTGCACTTTAATTTTTTATTCTTTTATTTTGCTGTTTTCTGTAATGGCTTTAAAAATAGGAGCCACTCTTAGCAAAGGTATTGTAGTGCATCATTGTGATATGAAAGCTGTCAAGGACACGAAATAGCATCATAAGATTTTGACTGAGTACAAGTGACACTTTGAGATTGTGGTTTGCAAGTCAAGTGTCAGTAGAGGTAACTCATTAGCTACATGGCTTTCAGTAAAAGACCATATAGTGGATTGGCAGTCACATAACGTTTAGCTGTATCCTCACAAGTGTTGTTTTTTGTAAAACATTGCTTCTCAAAAGGTTTGCTTCGAGGTAAGCAAACAATGTTTATTTTGGGTCCCCAGATGCCAATCTCTTCCTTATTAACACCACCAAAGTAAAAATCTTCTTTTTTTCCAAAGTAGGTTAAACTTTCTCAAATTAGGCTAGGCCATGAGACAAGCCATGTTCTTCGAGAAGTGTTCACAATGTTCAAGTATCCTGGGACTTGCTGGCCTCTTGTACCAAACACAGTGTAAGCAGAGCACTGTATTTTAATGAGATTTGTGGCAGACCAGATGGGTGGGTAAAAATGCTGTGCCATACACGCTGGAGTCTCCAAAGGTAACTGAGGAATCATGAGTGGCTGGTGTGGAGGCAGGGAGTTGCAGTGTTCATTGGCACAACCTAAATGATGGTGCAGTGAAAGCGATGAATATCAAAGATTGAGAGGATGTTTTCAAAGGGTGGTATATGCCTGTGAATTTGTCCAAGACACATTTTTTAATGTCTATTACAGTTGAGGAATATCTACTTCTCTGTCCTGTCAGGAAAAAAAAAGAAAAGGGAAAAAAAAAAAAGCAATAAACATGCACACACCAAAACAAACAACATAACGGGAAAAAGCCAAAACAAAACACAACAACAAAACACCAAAAAACCACACAACCCACCAAAACACACAACCCAACAAAATGACTCACACATACACACATAAAAAAATCCTGTCTGTGAATAAAAAACCCTGAACTAGGACTAAGAATTCACAGTTACTGTTCAGAGAACAGTGCAACAATATATTGGTGGTTTTACTCTGAAAGCTGTCATAGTTTGTGTAGAGCACCTGATAGTAGAGCTGGTTTGAACTCATGCTTTTAACTTTTTTGTTTTGAACATGATTTCAGATGATATTTTGCTTCTGAAAATGAACAACCTGATCTGTATTTAAAATGGATATGGAAATGAAGCATCTCACGTAAGAGATCTGTTAGTAAAGAACACATGAGCAACTTTACTTTTCAGCAGTCACTAAGAGCACTGATTAAGAGTGTGTCTTCTCAGCCTCTCCTCACATGGACAGACTCTTATGTGTCTGTCATCTGGGGAAAAGTCAGTAGTGTTAAACTGGTGGCAGTTGGGAAGTTTCTTGAGGAGTTTTAAAAAGTGGATCTTTTTCTGTAAACCACCACAATTATGTTTACATATCTTCTAGCTTCTATAGTTAATGGTGAAAGCAAGTGTGATTTCTTTCTTTCTAAGCAGTGAGTTTATATCGGGTATTTTGAGGGTATTTTCATGAAGAGATATGAAAGGGTGGTATTTCTGTTCCCAAAGTGAAAGGATCTTGTTTGAATCATCACAAGCTTCCTCCAGTCTTGAAGGGAGTTTGAATAGTGTAGAGACTTTTTTTAAGTGAGTGAGGAAATGAGTGTCAATAGAAAAGTCTCCAGGGTATTCTTACATATATTGCATGATATAGATGTGTTCATATTACTAGAACCATGGGAAGATGGAGAAGCTATCTCAATCATACCTTAGTCATATAGGAAGGAGAAGAAGGTTGAGGATTCTTTTTCAGAGATGTATTTGCCTGTCTGAGAATATGTTCCAGTAATGCCATGAAAGCTTTATCCATTTGTATCAGTTCAAATCAAATAACAATTTCAAACAGCCTGTTACTTTCGGGGGTTTTTATAGTGTTATTAAGAAATAAATAATTGTTTAAAAAAATAAGATACAAAAAGGATAATAGTATTCTTCCCCATGTTTTTCAAACTATTATGATTTTTCTTAATGACAATTAACATATCCTGCAATGTCTAACTTATTCTGTCTAAATAAATAATAATTTTGTTCTTGAATAGACAGTATTGAAGATTTCAAGTCATGCCCATGCTTTTTAAGCAAATCAGTTGTGGGTCTAAAAGTCAGATACTACAATAAGACGACTACAATTCTTGTAACCCCAACAGCTACACCACAGAAACCTTACTTAGTCTTGGCATGATATTACATGTGATGGGTGTCAAGTATCTGAAATCTTAACACAAATCATGAAATCAGTGAAGGATTAAATACACCAAACATGTTAAGATGTGCCTTTGTGGGCCACCCTTATATTGGTCCACTGGGAGTGTGAGATGATGGGAGGCAGAACTCATTCTAGCTTTTTCTTTTTTTTTCATTGCCCTGAAAATTAGCTTTGAACATGGACGTTAAAGAAACACTCCTTACTTGTGTAAGAAGAATTGTCATTCAGAGTCGGGAAGAGTTTAGTCATCTTTCAAGAACTGATTGTCAGTTCAGTTCAGTTGGTGTTGAATTTTTGATTGACTATAGTAAAGACAGTGTCATTAAATGGCTATAAAAGAGTTATGCTTCCTATCCGTCTAAGATGGTTGAATGCCTTTGCAATGTTTTGATCACCATACTTCGTATTGCACCTAGGAAAAGAACTGAATCTATTTCTCATATCTGATTGTGTAACAAGAAATTAATTTTGGAAAATTTGACATATTTATAGGACCCAATTTAAAAAGTAGGATAACCATTACCAAGAGTGCAAAGTGGTAGGGAGGTAAGGTATTGGCAATACACTGTTTCAATCAGTACCTCTGAATATGAATTGAAAGATAACGCAGATTATACTGTAGGGAGACCAAATGACCAAATACAGTTTTGGTTGATGTCTCTTATTGCTGGAATGTCAATGGCAGTATATTGTCAATGTGCTACAATACATCATACAAGGAAGTAGCAATGATATGTCAACAGTATATCAAAAGTAATCACAACTCCAGCAAACTGTTTTGACAAATGAGGTGAACTTTGTTTTGTTTTGCTTTGTTTTGATTTGATTTGATTTGTCTTAAATTGAAGCCCTGGAAGCGAAGCATCTACTGCAAACTATTAGCTCTGCTGGGAAAAGAGGCAAGAAGAAATTACCAAGGTGCTTTTAAGTACAATATATCCAAGTCAAATGAAATCTTAATGATCTAGATATATACTAGTATAACACAGTCACACAAACATGCATCAAAGGGTTTCCTGAGTTATAGAAGAGCTATCCTTGCGATTGTGGAAATTGAGCTTGCGTCTGGAAGAAAAAGCATCTTGAATTGATTCAAAAAAAGATTAAATTCTCTGAGAATGCACTAACAGGAGAGCTCTATTCAAGCAACTGTGAAATCAGCAACAATGTAAAGTAGATTCTGTATTTAAAATAATTCACAAAATTACTGTGTGAGCTAATTAAAGAAGACTAGAGGGATTTTTATTGCTTGGGGTGTTAAAAATTAGACTGGATGAGACACTAGGGGGCCTGTTCAAAAACCTTGAAACCTTTTGAAGTCATCAGAAGCCTGTCCCTTGAATTTCAGCAGTTTTTCAGTCAGCCATAGATAGTCGTGTTACTCTCCATTGAATTACTCTCCATTGTTAGGATCCTCAAGTACATCTTCTGGAATTGTTTTCCATTTTCTGACATATACATTTCTAATTGTAGGAGAGTGTGAAAACTTACTCTTTTTATCTCCCAGAATGAAATTAATTGAAATATGAATAAAATTAAGATAGATTTCCTACTCTACATTATATAAAGTTATATATTTCCACATTTCTTGGTATTATAAAGGATATGAAATTTGTTCTTTACTAAAATTCAATGTCTTTTGCTAGCCAAGGTACACAGAAAGCAGTAAATCTTCCAAGCAAAAAATTACTGCTGAAGAAAATTTAAGAACTGCATTTGAAGTCAATAAGAAATCTAATTTTTCATTATCATTACTGATTACTTGGGTTGTTACAAAGTGTGGACATCTATTTCACATGAGTTTTTCATTAGGTATTCCAACATTCTAGAATAAAATTTTTAAAACGCTTTAAAATGGATGAGTACTTTCCATTAGATTTGCATATTCATAACTCAGTTTTTCTTTCAATAAAGACCAAAAAAGTCCATGTGAAGTGAAACTTGTACTCCTCTAAGTCTTGCAAAACAGCATTTTAGGTTAGAGTAATTGTAATCGAAATTCACCATTTGTCCTGAAGCAGTAGTCTCCATCAGGCTGTTTGAGCAGGTATTTTTGTATATCTGCATGTGCAGATGTGTGCATGTGCTCCCCAAAAATCTAGCTGGGTGAAAGTAATTATCCTCTCATTCACGTACATCAGAATTGGATGAAAGCGTTAGCTGTGGTCTTTGGAGATGTCTCTGAAATCAGTGTAAATTCTAACCCTGAGTAACAAAACAAACCTGAGGAGAGCAAAACCACTGTCCAAACACCAGTGTCTGTAACCTCCGTTAGCGTCCAAGAGGATCTGCCTGCAGGACTTTGTTCTGCGGAGCTGTGCCCATGTGAAATGATAGCAAAATGAAAGTGGCTGATACCTGCTCACTTAGAATCCCTTCTGAAGTAGATCTTCTACAGACCTCCTAACTATTTCACTTCTAAATTGTCATTAGTTTATCTTTCTATATAACAAATTTCTTACTTTCTAGCATTATAAAAAATGAGACTAGCGTAGCCCTTTTAATGTAATTATAAAGATGGCAATTTGGGATGCCTTCTATGTAACAAAGATCAGAGAATTTTTGTAACTTTTTTTTTGGGTCATACTTATCCACTCTGTACCTTTATAGTCTCCTGCAAGAAGTTTTTGCTTAGGTAAAAATTCCATTGAGCACAAATTGTCTGCATCTTTAACTAAATCAGCTCTTCATAGGTAATAGAAATACAGTGCCTGAATATATATGCCAGTCACTTAGAAAATCAGGTAAACTCCCCAGTAAGCACACATTCCATCACTTGATATAGAAGGAGGCACAACTTTTTAAAGTAGCTTTCAGATTAAAATACTACTTTAAAATTGTACATGTGAAAATAAACAAATAGACATTAAAATGGTCCAAAACATGTTTTATGCAATCAAAATCTTTTTTTGCCAGAGTTATAAGGAAAAAGACTTTTTAGTTACTGAAGCTTGAGTACACTTTAAAAAATACCTAAAAAATGCACTTTAAAAGAAGTCCAAGTTGATCCATTGAAATTTATAATTTATATTCATCCCCGAAATGGTGTATTTGTATCTCTAATACTTGAATAAGCCATTTGGTCTCTTCACAGAAGCAAAACCAGGTAAACAAAGAAGTGCAGAAAAGCCAAGACAGTGATGTTTTAAAAATATCTATATGCAACATTGAACTGTAACAGCAAAGTTTTACTGTTTGGATTTTACTATATCCAACTTAGTGTGGAGTAAACAATAGCTTTTTTTCAAAGATTGATGATATGCTGTCCCATAGTTTGATCTGTTTAATTAGTGTGTTCCACAGACAAGGAATGCAGACAGAAAATACCCCCTGAAACATCTCTTTTCAATCTCTTTTATAATTTAATTATTCTATAATGTATTCCTTGGCATAAGAGTCTGTTACAAACTAACAAGAAATGACTTAAATTGATGCAACATCACTGCAATACTAACTTTAAGTTAGTCAGAAAAATTCCCCAAATATTCTGCCTTTCTATCATGATAAAAAAGAGAATTAGAAATACTTGGAAGTGTAGCATTTTGAATCAACTGCAATACAGAACAACATAAATTGATTTTTAGTGATCCCATATTAAAGTGTCTGTTTATGTCTTGTACGAAGAATGAAATTAAAATGCCTGTGCTGTTCATACTTTTTGGAAAGAAAGCTCAACAGTAAATCTTTCAGAATGATAATAACATGAAAAAGTGATAGTGAACCTAGCATAACTCTGTCAGGGAGGCCAGGCAGTCCTGACAAAAATGGTTGAAAGTAATTCTGATCTTTTGGCTACAAACAATTCCTGGTGAATAGAATTTGACATCAAACTTTGTCAGTGACTTTGTTTATGTAACAAAGCCATTACAGACTAGACAGATGTGACATGCTTTAGGAAAAAAAAAAAAAAGTACGATAGGCTTTGTATAAGTTCTCTGCAGATAAATTACATGAAGGTTGGGCTTCATATAGTATGTGATTCTTGCAAAAATCTCAAGACTAACAGTCATCCAAGCAGAGTTTGGAAGAGTGCATGACTTAGTACTGACATCAAAGAGGGTATGGGAAATATCATCTTCTCTTTGACCGTAATAGAAAAGATGCCATGATGAACAAGATGAGTTTTAGAAAAGATTCTTATGTCAAAATAAACTAGTAGCCAGCAAATTTTGCTAGAGCGCAAAGCATCACCACGATGTTTTCCAATAATGGGAAAGATACATCACATCATAGAATACTATTGTTTGTTTTCCCTGAGTACTGTTTAATGACTTTTTTCTTTTGCTGTCTGTTCATAAAAAGGCTAGCACAAATCTTCAATTAATGTGCTGTACATACTGATTATTATTTCTGCAGTCCTGTTTTCTTCCAGTGTGTTTCAGTTCCCTAAAAACTACTGTACTATTGAAAAAAACCAACCACAGAGAAGTGCTACAGGAACAAAAATAGCAGAAATTGGTAGCCATTCTTAGTATCAGAAAGTTTTCACATTTAACTAAGATCTTTTTCATCTCTACAGATAAGAGATATATAAAAATAATATTTAAAAATATTTATAGAGTATTTTCTTCTACATAAATCAAAACACCGTGAAAAGATGCAGATCAGGAAGTCTTTGTGAAGATGTGAACCTGATAATGTGATAAGTCAAATAAATTTCCTGAGGTCACACAGACTGCTATTAGAAGACTTTAGGAATAGAACAGGCATTTTGCTCATCATTTAAAACCCCTTGCTCTCTGAAATTGATTTAAAATTCATTAAATGTAGGATTTTCCCCAGTGCTCGGGACAGAAAATATTTCCTATGTATATGGGAAAACAATTTCAATGCAATTTATGAATTTGCAGAAGTTTTACGAGAAATGAAGGGTTTTACCACGTCATCGAAAAGCTCAGATCTTACAAGGTCAAGGTAAAAATCGTTTGCATATGCCTCTACTAGTGGCTGAAAAAAAATCAAAATACTGCTTCAGTGAAGGAATTTCTGTAGTAACTGAGAGATAACAGTATTTTTTGAGATTGCAAAAATCATTATGAGTTTCAGTTGACTATAATAATAAAAAAAGTCTTAATAAATAAGGTGAGTGATATTTAGAAAGCTAACTCCAGCAAGTAAGACTGTCTTGGAGTGCATATAATTTTTCAGAGACTTGTAACATTCTCCCTCAGCACTATAATGTTATGTGCACAAAGATACCCCTCTAGCATTAAACATTATCTCTCTGAAAAGTAGTAGCTGATAAATTAGGTGCTGATGGGGAGCCAAGAGAGTGCAGTCAACTGTGAGTGTGAAGATAGCACTATTTGCATTCCTTATTATTCATAAAGAATTACAGAACGCCTACACATCTGACATGATTAGAACTCATGAACAGTAGATTAAAAATCGTACTGTATTAAACATACAAAATGAAGTGGAAATGAACATACATTTTGGCCATTATGGGAAAGCAATGTTTGTTCAGTATTTCCTAACTGCTCTCTGATTTTCTGCAGCAGCTGTCTTTTCAAGCCAAAGAAAGCTTTACCTTTCTCATAGAAGTTCTCTGCCTTTAGATTTCTATAGGCCTTATTGCCTAGGAATTAAAGCAGAGACTGTTTTGCAAACCCCAAGTCACACTGGAGCTGACAACTCAGAGGTGGTATTTTTCCCTGGTTTGTTTGTCCTTTTTTCTGATTGTAATTTTAAGTGGTCTTAAAGTGAATTTCTAATACTGTAAAGTTATTATTGAAGTTAATGTATCTGTCTTAAAGTGTGGTAGAACATTTCTGAATCCTTATATTCTACAGATCAAATGTAATACCTGTCTTTAAATAACTATAGATACTAACGTATGTTCAATGTTGACAAAAGAAAAGAAATATAACATTTCTGGAAAGAAACATGCCTGGAAGTTGGTGCAAAACTCAGAGGAGTCTGTTATAAAGGAAGACTGATGTTCACAACATCAGCCTCATGCTCCTAAAAGCACAATATTTATCCAGAAGTGTGTTGTTACTGCTTTCATTTAACTTGCAATTTTTATGAGCCTTGAGTTTCTCCTTTCTATAAGGACTTTCAAGCCAAAAGATGTTCCCTGACATTTTGTGACAGAAATCTGATTCAAACAAACGTATATATTATTTTTTAAATAAAAAAATACAAGCTCTAAAATCAGATGCTTAAATTCTACTGGACATTTAACCCTGATACATCAGTATACTATAAATCAGAAATAATTCTACTATGAAGAATATCCCGAGCCATATCAGATAAAACATGTCCTTTTTAGAACGGATACAAACCCACAGACTTCTGAGTTTAGGGCAGACCATTAACTAATGGCATTTTTTTGCCTGTAGGTTGGTTGTTTCATAATTGTCAACTGAAGAGTTCCTTTCACCTTCGTTTGAAGTGTGGTGTGGTGGCCTCTGTCAAAAATGTGAAAATGGAGTAGATGGATAATTGGTCTGATTCCTTATGACAGCTCAAATAATTCTGTATAAAACCAAAGTAAAGGGGAAGAAGGTCATACATTTTGCTGAAGATTAAATCAGCTGTCTAATGTGGTGTTTTTTTCATGGGGAGACTAATTCTTGCAAGCATTTCTGCTACACCTAAATAATCCTGAAGTGGGGATTTCTGGAGAAATGCAATTAATTGTAGTAATTGTGCTAATTCAAGTGCTGGAAAAGGTCTGAAGCTGTATGAGCATGGCCTTTTGCCTGTACTAGTACACTCTGTTACGCTGAGAGCCTCATTCACCCAGGCAAAACACACCAGTAGGTAAGGTCATGTTCATTCTGATATCTGAGCAAATTTATATTTGACCAGTTAAATGTATGTGTGTGATGCCATATTCTGCTGTATGTACTTAGTCCTGTGGAACAACCATCCAGTAGTGAGTGTATCAGACACTTAGACTGGTTATAGACAATTTAAGCTTTTTTTGTCTATGAGTTGACAAAGATACAAATAGATGTAGCTGTCTTTCAATATCTACATTTTTACCAGATCTGTATAATGAAGTCATCAGTTCATTAGACAAATAGCAGGAGTAGTTCTTTTTATTCTGAAGGGTGCTTGAATGAAAGAAGAGTCCTTTCCTTCCTTCTTGGCTTGCTTTTGGCTTCCAAGGAGAGTATGCACAAGCAGCCCTGGGTTATATTTAACAAATCCAACAATAAACTTTTCTTCTGTGCAATCTCTACTGCTTAACAAGTACATCAGGACACAGAGAACGTTCTGTTTTTCATCCATGCTTTTTTGTGTCTGTTTTTTGCACTGTTTTGGGCAGCTGTGATCACTGGAGGGACAAAATACTGATCAGAAGATGAAGGGAAGCTTAGAGACAAAAAAAAAAGAGACAATGTTTCTGGGAGGAAAAAGAATATATTGGTAAAAAAAGCAAAATACAAAGATTCATTATGCTTAGAACAATGTATCTCATATTTTTGGTAATGACTAATACTGTATGTATCCAGCAACACTGAGTTCTCCACTCCTCTAGTGTTAGCTTTTGTCCGGAGTTGATGTACCTATTTTAGACCATTTCTAAAAAACCCAGTTCAATTCAGTTAGTAAAAGTATGCTATGGAAAAACAAAACGAAACAACAAAAAAAACCCCCACAAACAAACAAAAATAGAAAAACAACATTTTCTTGATACACTGCTTGTCAAGTGGCAAAAGGAGAGGAGTGAGAGTGTACAAATATGAGGTCAAATGGTCTTGACAGCTGGATTTACAGCAGTAGCATTTAGAGCAGCACTTGCCTCTAATCTGTAATGCCTGACACATAGTGAGACCTTGAGCAACTTATAAATTTCTTGTGTGCCTTTCTATAGATACCTATACAATGGCCCTTACAACCCTATGCTTCCTGGGGCCATGGGGGCACCCAAGGCATCTTTTAACCTCATGTAAGCCATACTGTCTTCCGGGCTGTCAGAAAGTGTCCACTGATTCAGCTCTTCATTGGTCAGGTGACGAGTAACAGTCCTTACTGGGTGACCAGTGAAATAAGAAACACATTAGATGAATTATCTTGTACTGGATGAATAGCCTGAGTCAGAGAATAGTACATGGTGCATGAGTGATGGAGTAAATTTTATTCATTGGGCTTGCCATCTTTTAGTTTAATGTCTGCTATTTTTCGTTTTCCTCGCACTCTGGTTAGTTGTTTGTTATGTTATAATGTATCTTAAGCTAGAGATAGTGTACCTTCAAAGCATAAAATTGTAATGAGTCCTCTAAGCAAGAAACGGTAGCATTCTGCTTCACCTGGCTCATGATGTAGCTTCTCTGGAATTGTTTTCCTGTAACCAGAATGCAGCCAATTTCAAGGAGAAATAGATGTACTGATATATATGGAATATTCCAGGAGCTCCCTACACACAGGTATTTTGGAGAGGAAATTACAGTGGTTTCACTAGGAATCAAGATGCTTTTTTTTAGACTTATCATGGGATTGTTTAATGCACTCAATTGTCAGTGCCTTTATTTTTAACATTATCTGACATCAGAGGGCTGGTGATAAAAACAAATCCTCCTGATGACTTGCTCATATTCTTCCACATAGTGTCTGGATTTTTCTGGGAAGCCGTGACCAGGGTCACATGGGAGGCTGCTCAGCTAACACAGTTGCAAGTGGCATATTCAAATGTCAAGTACTTGAGTGAACAACTGATTTCCACAGTTCCATAATTAAGTCCTTTCTCATGCATTTATAGTTCAGCACTGCAGCCTTTTTCTCATTTTGTGGTCCCAGATGTGAGAAGCAGGTGGTTGGCTGGTCTTGTGTGGGTAACCAGCTGTGCCTGGCATATATTCATGGAAGAGAAAATTGCAGTGCAAAGGTGCATTATTTAAGAGAACATACTGTGTCCACAGGTTAGCATCACAGCCTGCCCCATACAGCAACCAGATGAGCCTCTGCTTTTAACACGAATGAATATGTCAAATGTAGTTCCACATCCTCCTCTATGTGCCCTAGTAAAGAGAGGGTACAAACATCAGATAAGATCCGTTGGGAAGTTCAATATTGCATTTCATGTGTAGACTGAATTACATAACTGTTTCACATATAGGTACATATGTACATTTTATGTTTGAGTCATACAAGTTGAGATTCATATGTAAATGTTAAAAATACAAAATTTGCAAGTAGAAATAATTTGACATGTAACAGGATGCTGCTCCAGAATGCACTGATATAATGAAGTCTTAATGTGACAAGATTTAGATTGATCCTAAACAAATGAACTATATTTAATCTTGCAAATGTTAATATGATTGGAAAGGGGGGGGGGGAAAATGCATTTGTGTCAGTGTGGTTAATAGCCCATTTTTTTCAACTGAAGATAACACATATTTCTTGCCTTTTTAGGAAAAGGCATACAATTATGGTAAATGCCAGATTCTATATTTTTCCTTATCCTTGGTTGCAAATGCTGATATTAAGGTTGACTGCACAAATATGATGCTTTACACTATGGACCAAAACACCGAATTTCACGTGGCAAACGGGAATGAGTAATCCTGGACAAGTGCTGTCTTACCAATAATACAACCTTCAGGCTATGCAGTTTTATGTTCTTGCATTATTAGACATTTAAAAGAACAAATCCTTCTTAATGATTAAATGCTTCAGTAGGACAACAACTGCATAGACTGGAGGAGGCTGGAGAGTATACCTGTTCTCCATAATCTGGGCTTTTAGATTTACCTACAGTATGTGTGTGCATGCATAGCATCCAGACATCATTCTTTAATCACCTGCAACAAAAGCAGCCTAAAATGCTTTTTTTGTTGTTGTTGTCTTGTTTCACAAGTTTACAAGATTTTTAGCAGTGTTCTAATTTTAGAAAGAGGTAATTTGAATGTGGAAGAAGGATCATAGCAGAAGATGATGGAGTAAAAGTTGTTTTGTGATAGGTGGACAAGGAAACCCGAGCTGCTAAAGGAGAAAATGGGCAAAAATGGGGATGGAAGTAGTAGAGAAGTAATGGACACTGATAGATATGGGCTTACAAGGTACTGAGCAGAAAGACATGGAGATGATGAATGATTGTGAACGAGACCAAAGACATCCAGTGAGACAAATGAAACAAAGCAGACTGATGACAAAGTTAAGTGGTAAATGGATGAGTTAATCCATGACTGAAACCCTGTCTGGGAGGTGATGCTAAGGAGTCAAAGGGTATGTCATTGCAACTGCACCAGTTACCCAGTAGGAAAAAAAGAGACTTGAGTAGAGGAAGAGCTCAGTCAGCATTATTTTTCTCTTTATTTCCCTCAGGCTGTTTAAGATTTGAAATATTACTTCTGTGCTATCTATATTAAATTTTTTAGGGTCTGAACTTTGGCCATGTCTGTAACATAATAGATAAGAGTTGAGGAATTGTTTGATTCATAACTCTTTTCCTTTCTTTGAGTATTCACATATATGAATTTAGATTTATATGTCTAGATGGATATTTAAGGAGATTGAAACCGGTAGGATAAGTTAGTAAACTGCCTGCATTTTTTCTCTGCTTATATTAAACATGAACATACCGAATGCTAAAGCTGTCATTATCACACAATCTAGGTTGAGGCACCATTGTGAAGCTGTAAGCTCAGGAGCTAATCTTTTCAAGGGCTTAAAGAAATTAGATGAATAAATCTCATCCCAGCAGAGAGTACCTTTTTTATGTGGGTGGGTGGATGGTTAGGATTTTTGCATTGTAGGTAGCCTTCTTCCTCTATGATGAATATAGATAGCAAGGTTGATTTGACTTCTGATTTTAAAGAAAATGTCCTTGACATGGAGGAAATCATATTAACAAGTTTTGTCTACATATGTCAGGCTACAGGAAAAGACAAACTGACTTGAAAGAGTCTCTCTCCTGAGACTCTACTTCAGGGACTGTCTTTGGACATGGCTGTAAAGGTGAATTGGCAACTTCTGCAGAGTTTCCAAAGTCCTTACTACTCTCTTCTAGTGTTTTTCCATTTATTTTTTTTTCTCTTTTTCTATATGCCTAGATTATAGAGGGAGGATGTAATTGGAACAATTTCATTTCCAGTGGGAAATTAGCATATGAATATAAATTGCCCTATGGTTTTCTCCTAGACAAAGAGAGAAAGGAGTACTTCACTTAAAAGTTTTTTGAGCTCTATACTTAGTATCCAAGAACTGGGCCTGAGGTCTGTTTTGCTTAAACCCACCACTCTTAAGACTGCTTCTGCCCGCACTCTCCTGTGCCACAGTAGTGACTGACCTCCACAAAGTCTTGTCGTGCATTCATGTGAGCTCTAGATGCTTTTAATTTCATAAGCAGGAAGAAGGAGATTCAATGAAGCAAGTTACTAAAGGCAAAATTTTAAAATATATAGCAGTTTATCCTACAATGAAAACCAGCCTGAAAAATAAAATCACAGCAGCTATAAAAGAGAAGTGTCCCAGTCTACAAAGCTAATGATATCTTAGGTAATTAAGATACAAAACTAATCTAAGCACTGCAGTTTCTAATGTATAGCAGAGCTGGTGGAGTGATTTTGTCACTTCTATTTTCTTTCTGAGTGAACAGATAATAGGTTCATGGTTTAAGTTGAGAATAAACTGTATTACAACATTAAGCCCTTAATTATTTGATCATTTGGAGTACAATTAAATATCCCTAAAAAGTGGTTGGTAGTTTAGCTAGCATTTCTGAGTTTTAAATGAAAAAACAAATGATATTTTAAATCTGATTTACTTAAAAAAGCCAAAACAAATCTTGCTGTGAGTACTTACTAATGTTAATCTCCACTTGTGCTTTTGATACATTGGGAAAACCAGCTGACTTTAGTGTCTTTTTTAAACCTGTGTTTCCTTCAGTGGTAGTGAACAGACATCTTGTTGAATAGATATTATCTTGAACTACTGCAATTTTTATTAAAAAGCATGCTTGTCATATAATTAAAAAAAAAAAAAAAGAAAAAAAAAAAGAAAAGAAGTGTAAAAATCTACCTAAAGCTTTGAGATAATAGAAGATATGGCAGTAATCTTATATGTAGGTTGCCTTTTCTGCACATAGGTGTGCAGACTTTTCATCTGGAGACTTCAATGGTCAATAGTCACTTTCAATTGATTAAGTCTCATATCTAAAATGTGAGGCCATCTTTTTTTTTTCATCCAATTTCTATTTATTATGCATTGTCCATCTGGAGTCATAAAAGGAAAGGAAACAGAATGTTCTGAAATATGTTCATGGCCGCGTATTTCTGATTTTGTATATTTTTGGCATTATAGCCCATTTTGATGTTACCTGTTTATAGGAGAGGTATCCATCAGCATCTATCTGTAATTTGATTTTATGCTGATCCTGTTTCCTACAGGGTTATATTTCAAACTGTGTATGCAGGAAAGCTGTCTAACAGCAAAGTCCATGGAGCCGAGTGGGGATTTAATACCAGATAATCTGATCCTTTATTTTCTGCACTTTTTTGAACTCTTCTTATCCTATTCTGCTATCATTTATACTCCACAAGCCAATGTGAAAATCATCAGTCATTGAATAAATGTTAGTAAAAAATAAAACTTGTCTGATGATTGAGGGTTATACTGGAGCTATAGAAATGCGTACTGTATTTTATTTTTAAAGGGCATTGCACTGAATAACTCATGAAAGTTGAGGTGGCATATTTTTTATATTTACAATGCTGACCAGTTTCCTAGCTGATAGTTTAATTTATTTGAATACAGAAACAAGACAATATTATAATATTTCATTTAGACCAAATTGTACATATCTGTGATATGACTCTAGCCAAGGTAATAGGAGTATGCCAACAAAGAGTTTGTCTCTACTACATACAAAATTCAAAATTTAAACATCTTCTGAGTATGAGTAGAGACCTTAGTTGATTTAGTCCCATGCCAAAGCTATATATGATGGGGGGAGGGGAGGGGGAGAATTGTTACAGTATCTTTTTCAGGATGAAGACATTGGTTAGAATTGCTTCTTTTGCCCATGCACAAATGCAGGAATAGAATGGTCCTGTCACTAAATTTTGAGTGGACATGTGTGAACAATAGCCATGTTTCAAAATTTGTCAAAATGAACCGTATTTTCAGAACATATTCTCAGTATAACTGTCTGTGACAGCCACAAACAGGAACTCTGATGTGGTGCCCACAGTTGTAGTCAACAACTACTGCAATCTGTCCTCCAAAACCACCACTTTATTTTCAATTATTTCACGGCTAGAGACACCATCAGGCAAGTTGCTTTCCTTCTCTGCAGAAGCTGCCGCAGCCTGTTTTCCCAGAGCTGTGAAGTGTAGTGAGGCTCAGGGTCGCTGTGAAATTGAGAGAGAGATGGGTACGGAGAGGAAAAAAAAGAAAGTAGGCAGGAGGACAGAAGGGGAAATGGAATGCAATCTCATGCATGTCAGATAGGAATTTGTTGGTGGCTTGGTACAAATCAGCAATCCTTGTGACTGTGTTTGTCTAGATGTCCTAGTGTGATCAGGGCTCACTAGCAAAGGGCAGAGTTTTCTGATTTCATTCTTTCAGTGCAAATTTCTGATACTGTTTATTCTGGTTTGTAGGTGAAGATCCTAACAGTCCTTGGATTTCATTGTCTGTCTTTTATGCCCGCATTCACATAGAGGTTTGTTGCCTTCTTGTGGCCTTACTATCAGAATTCCATCTTAACCATTACAGTAACACTTCATGAACTTGCTACAGCTGAGATTGTGGTTGAGATAGACCTGTAGGCCCTGGTTACAACAGTAAGATACAGACACGGTGGATACTGAAAAGCTTTCCCATACAGCTTGGCAATTGTTGATCACTTTGATGTCAGTTTCTTTCATACACTACTACTTTTGGGATTTTCTGACCATATATTTATTACCTGTTATGTGTATTTGAAATAGACACAGAATGGTAGATCCCACAGATGACCAGTGATTGGTTTTAGTGCTCAACCCGAGAAATGCTGAAAAAAAGCTTTATTAATTTAAGACCTGCTGGTGGAAGATTTGCCATTGTCTTAAACAAGGAGTAGGCTGCATGGTTATTTTGCTGTATACCTCAGATACCTTTAGTACCTGAAAATGCCTTATTTGGGGAAGGTGAGTGAGAGCACTTCTCATGTACTCTCTCCCATGCATGCTATGGAGCTCTCTAGAGAGGATTTAGACACGTCTTGTATCAACCCTTCTAAGTTCATTTGAACTTGACATGACCTTTCTGCATTTTATATGGGCAATCACAGTAATTCTGCAGATGTGAGATGTCAAATAAGAAATTTGTCATTGAAACTGTCATTATAATTAGAAGTCTTTTTTGACTTTGTGTGTTAAAACACTGAAAAATATTTTTCCCCAGTAGGATAAATACATGTATTTTTTTGACCTATGTGTTTACATTTATTTGCCTTCTGGTATATTTCTTCTTTTATTATTGATTAAGTTGACATAACTGCTACAGACAGGGGTAAATAATGCCATTTTTTTTAGGAGTCCCAAGAGCAGACCACTTCTGCAGCTGTGGTCTTATTTTTGCGTTTGTATTTCCATTTGTATCCCCTGACATTTGCCTGGAGCTCTGATCTCTTCTATTATAACCTTTACCTGCAGAGTGCAAAGGAAGGTGAAAAGACCTATTTCAGTTGTATTTCCTGCATGCTCATTGTTTTGATTGTGATGGTCAATTAGAGCTTTAGGTTAAATGGCTTAGAGTTTCTGCAAGCATAGCAGAGCTTTTCCTTTGTAGCATCATTTGCATGGGAGGCAAAGATCACAGATCCCCGCTGCCTGTGCGTGTCTGTGTCTTTGTGTTCCCTCTAAAAAATTTTGAACTTGGTGTATTTTAACTGAATGTGACAGAAGTAGAGGACTCAGATTAATTAAATAATTAGATTTCCACAGATCTATAAGTGTTTCAGTTGGACATCAAGGTCAATCAGTCACAAGACACTTTATAAGAAATCATGTTTTATTAGTTTCAGTGATGTCAGAACTTACTGTTGACTTTCATGAATCATTCAGTTACTTTTGTGCTAGAGGATATATAAACACACACAATAGATTTAGATGGCTGTGCAATCCATGACTTTTGAACAGTCCAGATTTTTTGAACAGTACATCTTTAAAAGCAGTTGTGATAGCATTTGAGCTCCCAGTAAAATGTAAATACCTAACAGGGTTTAACATCAACATGTCTGAAAACCTTGTGTATTAAGTGGCAAAGCATTTTCAAAAGTCTGTGTGTCTCTGTGTATCTTTGTAAGCACATGTATAATTTGGAAGTTAACATGAGGGAACATTGTTGTGCTTTTGTAAGTATGAGAATCAAAGGTGCCTCTTCAGTCTCAGTGATGTGCTCATTCTGAGAACACACTGAAGCTCTGAGTACCAAATTCCTCTCTGATTTCCTGCAAATAAGCATATGGTCAAATAATAAACAAACAAACAAAGTTTCCTATTTCTCAGTCAGCTATCTGGAGACATCTTTCTTTCCTGAGGTGCATTAAAAATACTTCACAAATATAGTGCAATAATCAACTAAAGCTATAAATCTGAGAAAACTGACTGGGCAATCCTGATGGCTGGCAGAAAGAGATAGGTGCTGCCAGAGGCTAATTCATCTATCCTAAGATAAATATTAAAGGTAAGTGGAATACGTTGCCCTATGGATGTTCCTGTCTCTTTTTGCAAGGCAGTCTAGGTGATTAGCTTAGATTTGACATCTAGCATTTCTATTGCTAAATTCAGACAAAAGTAATCCCTCGTCTATTCTGCAAATTGATTTATCATTTCCTGTTGAATTCTAAATGAAGTAATGTAAAACAAGCAAGATCTGGTCTACCCCTTAATATTCCTTTAAATTTTCTGTTCTTTTTTAGATGAAATTCATCAATATAGTTTTCTCTTCATATTTAAAACTTAAACAAGGACCAGTACTCAAAAATATAGTATACAGTATAGGTTCTGAATCTTTATCTTTGCAGAATCTAAAGAAACTTAAAATCTTCCTTAATCTGATTTGGAGCCTAGAGACTGCTCTTGACCTTGCAAGCATTTTCCCTACTGATTTCCCATTGTTTACAGTGGAAGTTTCATTAATTGAGAACCATTTACCTTGACCAATCTAATATAATATTCATCATATTTCAGAGCCTCTGAAGTACTTTATCTTTTTTGTTGATGGATAAACAGTGCCAGTTCTGTGTGAAAGTTGAGCTAAAAAATCTTTGTGGTGTACTACTTAAGGAATTGAAATTTATCTCTGTCCTCTGTAAATTTATTCTGAAATTCTGCTAGGAAGAATTCAGTCCTGTATTTAATCAGTCAGATATATTGTTGATTTGTGTTGTTCCCCTAATTCACAACATAGCAATGTGCCCTCTACTGGGATGAGTGCAGTTCATTGTCTCCATTCATGAAGTACTGTCAGGCTTGAGAGTGTGGAAAAACCCTTTTTTTTTCTTTTTTTTTTTTTTTTTTTAAATAGTTATTAACTTTCCATTTAAAATCTCCCAGTACAAAAGATCCCAGTAGCAAAAAGCCTGCAAGCAGCATACATGCTGCTTCTAAATAAAGTTTTTCTTCCAGGCTCTTATTTTTTCTCACCTTACACACACAGGAACACAAGGGACTCACTCTTGGCAGATTCTGCCACTTCGTCTCTAAAAACAGGCAATAGTCTGTCATCTCCATTGTAGACTCTTGATGTCCTATTACATCAATGACAATTCAGGGAAAGAGAGCTTCCAAGCTTGGCAAAGGCTACAGTTTCCTGTCTTTCCTTTTTGCTGCTTCGTCCTATTTGTTCTCCAGAAGTCTGTTAGAAGCATGAGAAAGGAGGGATGCAGCTCATCTAGAAACATGAGCAGCATTCATGGCCACCACCATGCTGTGTGGAAGCAGATGTAGCAATGACACACTGGCCACACTTAAAGGGACAGAGCTATAACCTTCTCAAATGTCCCCTTTTCTCCCTTGTACCATTAATCTTTTGCTCATTATCAGGGAATTTGCGAGGGCTAACACAAGTAGTTTTCTTCCAAGACTGGTTTTCTAGATGACAGGACAGGAAGGGCCACCTGCAGATTCTGAAAGGCAAGGTTTCTACTAAGCAGGAGGTGGTTTTGCTTTGGTCTTAGAGGTCACTGCAGTATCTTGCAAACCATCAGAAATAGAAATGGGTGCTGTATTTCACTGGAAATCTGCTTTTCTGGAAAAAAGATAAAAAGTTACTTAAGAAATTAATTGTATTAATTAGTAATTTAATTTTACTTAAATGTAAGAACAGAAATAAATGCATTATGTTCTTGAAGTGTAAATCTATTATGAAAGTATTTTTATAACTACTGCTAGTTCACATTGGCTGAATTTAGTAAGGAAAACTATGTTAATTTTGGAGGGTTGTTTTGGCTTTTCTGAAAACTATTCTAAGACCTAGAGCGATGTTGCAGATGAGAAAGGGAGCTGAATCCTATTCCAATTTAGTGCAACAAATAGAACATGAACCAGTAAAACCTCAGTCAGTCCAGCAAACGATTGTGCACACATACGGGAAAAAACATGGGTGCAATCACTGCCCACTGGGGTCAGTGGAAATCCTGAGCACAAGCTCTAAAAACCACAGAGAATCACAGCAGAGGTTGGTGCCCAAAACAATGCACTGGACAGAGGGAGATGTGCTGTGGTGCATTGCTCCCTGCATACATGACACATACTGTTACTGCCTATCAATCCCTAACAGTTTACCTTCTAATAGCGTCTATCACTTTTAAAAGCTGCTTAAAGAGGACTCTCCACGGTATCTGAAATTTGGCATGCATGTGTTTTAAGACCAGTGCAGTTGCAAACACCAGTGCATATTCAGTCTACCAATTGTGCATTCAGAAATGACATTTCTTTCCTTTGTGTGATGCAGTATTGTTGGAAAAACAGCTGCAAATAAACATTACTTGGGAGAAGGTGCAGAAGGAGAACATTATCACATGCTTTTAAATAAAAAGAAGTAAGCGCAGTTGACAAGGTTTTGGTTTTTTTTCTTCACTTCTTGATGTGATAGAATGAATCATCTTTGATGTTCCCCCCCCTTTTATTATCAGTATCTGTGAGCAAGCCAGAAGTAAGTTATTCTTTATGAGCTATGACATTCATCTGAAAAACAAGAAAAAAAAATTAATCTCCAGAGGAAAAAATTAAAATCATTAGGGAAATATGGAACAGAATGTCTAAGCAAATGAATATCTTGGATGAAGGAAAACTATGATTTGGCAATGAGATGTTTTGCTTTGTAGTTAGAATTAACTTGGTAATTATAACAAGTTATGAATTTTGCAATTATTACTTTTTAGAAATAATCCAGTCCAAGACAGTGGATTTCAAAACAAGTGTTTTCAACACCAGAAAAAAATTGCACTAAAATCCAAATTACTAAATAAAATGGAAGTATATATACACACAAAACATAACTGTAACTCTGTAAAGAAACTTAGCATGTATTGAAAGCATAGTATTAACTGGTGAAAGCAGGGATATGTGACCTGGGAGGAATACAGAGACACTGTCCAAATATGCAAAACCAGGGTTAGAAATGTCAAAGCCCAATCTGGTGAGGGATATGAAAGACAGCAAGAAGTCTTCTACAGGTACATCAGTAGCAAAAACCAAAATAGGGAAAATGTGTTCTTGCTACTGAGTGGTGCAGAGTACCTGGTGATGAAGGATGTGGAAAGGGATGAAGTCCTTGGTGCCTTCTTTGACTTGGTCTTTACTGGTAAAACTGTCCATCACTTACAAGCTCCTGAAAGTAGTACAAAAGTCTAGAGAAAGGAAGATTTACCCTCGGTGAAGGAGGATCAGGTAGAGGAACGTTAAACAGGTAAGACAAAACAGGACATAGAAAAGGCCATGGGACCTGAGGGAATGCACCCACAAGTGCTAAGGGAGATGCCCTATCACTCTGAGGCCACTCCTGGTCATATTTGAAAGGTCACAGCTGTCAGGAAAGGTTCCTGAGAAGTGAGAGAAAGCAAATGTTACTCCAATCTCTGAGAAGGGCAAGGAAGAGGAACCAGGGGACTGTATGCTGGGCAGCCTCACCTCAGCCCATGGGAAGGTGATGAAGCGAATAATCGTGGAAGCTATTACTGAACATCTTAAGGACAAGAAGGGGATTTGGAATAGTCAGCATGGAATTAAGAATCAGAAATCATGCCTAATCATGCCTTTGTACAATGAAATAGCTAGCTTGGTGCACAACAGGAGACCAGGAGATTGTGTTTAGCTTGACTTTAGCAAGGCTTTTAACACTGTCTCCCATAATATCCTCACAGACTAACTGATACAGTCTAGATAAATGGACTGGGAGGTGGATTGAACACTGGTGGAACTGCTGACTCAAAGGGTTGTGATAAGCAGCTCAAAGTCCAGGCTTTGAGTTAAATCTGTAATGTGCAGAGTAATAATTAAGTGACAAAAGCATCTTGCTTAGCAGGATGCTGTGAAATTTCTATCACGCTTGTATAGACACGCTAGTGCAATACAGACTTGACTTATTTTTCGTGTAGGTTAAGCTACTGTGTTTACATTTAGGGTAGTCGTATCCTGAGGAATGCCTACACCTTTGTGCTGGCATGGGGATTGTGTGACTTAAGAGCAACTTTGGGAAGTGGATCTGGCCCAAAATTATTTCTGTTAGACATACCTTGGTCAGCTTTGGGCAAGATTAGCATCTTGAGCCAGCATAATTAATGGAGGAGGAGAGAGAGGATGAAGTCCTGGCAAATCTGCTCTGCATTGACATAAACTGCTATATCTCTCTCAGTGTGAGACTGCAGGTATAAATCAAAGAACAAGATCTCAGGAACAAGCCCAGTATGCTGGCACAACTATACAACTGCAAATTGTAAGATTTTTTTCCTTCTGCAATTATATCCCCAATTACTTTTAATTTATTTATAGAGTGATTACCTTTCACTGTATAAGTCACTTGACACCATACAATAATGTTGAAAGAAACAGCAGTTGAGGCCAAGTCATACTTCTTACATGGAATCAGGACTGCTTTGAAATGTTCCCATTAGATTGACTTCATGCATATCTGTTGTAACTTTTACTCAGATGAGAAATACTATCTTTGAAGTAACTAGATCTATATTGTGTTACAAATGAGGTTAGAAATACTTCATTATTGACTGTGTGATTAATTAGAATGATAGCTAGAAGGAAAACCTTTATTAATGTTCAACTGAAGTTGGTTTGTTTTTCTTTTGTTGGATAAAGTACTAAGTATATTAAGGGAAATTGCTCTGGAATGAATCAGCTGACCTAAAAGGGTTAACTGCAATTCTGGAAGAGCAAATCTATTTATTTCCTTATCTGTCTTGTACCAGAGAAAAGTAAGTCGCATGGAAAATATTTTATAACTATAGCTAAGCTTTTCATTAGGACACTTCTCAGAAACAATAGATTTTGTGAACAAAATGAAAGAAATCTTAGGGGAGAGCAATCCAATTTTTAGGAAAATACACGAGTCTTTAAGTAAAGGGAGTAAAAGTGTAACAGCACAAAATCTTTGTTTGTTGTTTGTTTGTTTGTTTTCATTTCCACTTAAATAGGTACCTGCCTAGCACAAGGCAGCATTAAGGCAGCGGCAGCAATAGGCTTAGCTATTGGTGACGTTTTTATGAGGAATAGTATATTTCTTGAAAAATGCAGTTTAGATGTCAGACTCCATGAGAACTTTGCTTTAACTTCTCAGATGAATTATGGAGAGGAAAGGGAAATGTCTCCTTTCAACTTTTCTGAAACTAAATATTGCAGCTTTTTCATTCCAAAGTATGACATTTAGAAACTTTTGTATAAAAGTGAGATTTTTATTAATGCACTGGAGAAGGAAACATTTTGTTTTGGAGGGGACCTCAGGCATGATTGGAATGTTATGTGGATGCAAAGGAACATAGAACTGGATTAAACATGACCAAAAATAAGCATTAGTCAAGCTAATGCAAAAGTAGACTTTCAGCATTTACCTGCCTTTGCCATTGTTGGGTAGTACATTCCGTATGAAAGCTAAGATTGGAGTGCAGTCATTTTTTCCTGAAGTATTCATCCCAATTTTAAGTAGTAGGATAGTGTTGTTATGCATTCATTTGTATTCTGGAAATTGGTCTTTCTTGATGTGGCTGGAATTATTTCAGTGCAGTGTAGGTCCCTAACATGAATAGAGTCATCATATTTTAATGTAAAGCTCTTTTTTTTAAAGAATATGAATGTTTGTAAGCCTCTTCCGTTTTTTTCTAATAAAAGTTACTTAAAAGGGTAATTTCTACAAGTTGTTAACATAGATATTAGAGCAAAAATTAAATCTTAATTCCTTAATCTAATTTATTACTTTTAAAATAAAATTGTGCAATATAATTCACAGTCATTGTCACCCATGTGGATTGGTAATATGAGGAGAGTGTGAACTTTATATAAGTTGCATAGAAGTCAAGGTGCCCTTCCACTTACATCAAGTGGTCAACTCCTGCTAGATAGGAGCAAGTCTGGGGGAGCTTTGTTAAGAACCATGCAAATCTGTTGGATTTTACTTATTTTGTGGTATGAACCACTAGGCACATTTGCAAAATCAAAACAAACAAAAAAAACCCAAACAAACAAAAACAAAACAAACCACAAACAAACCCCCCCCCCCCCCAATTATAAAAAATAAGGCAGTGAAAGCTTTTGTTTTTGCAAAGCAGTAAGCCTACATTTTCAAACCAAATTGAGCATCCAAAATTCCAGCTAAGGTCAGTGAAAGCATCACAGCTCACTTTAAAAAAACAGCCTTATTTGTAGACCTACTTGCCATGTAAACTAGGGGCTGTCAAAAGATTTTTTTTAAAAAGTTTTCTTTTGTAGACAGGAAATGTTTTACAAATATTAAGACTAAATTCATGCTGTATTATCTGTGTACCACCTGTATGCATCTAACATCTCTCACTTCAGTTTTGATGCACACATTGAAAATAACAAACTTCTTACATGCAGGGTAAAGAAGAAATCAAATACTGAATCTTCAAACTGAGTAAAATAGCTGAAGAAAATGATGCAGAAAGAGGCAAGCCCTAGAAATTAATGATAATTTTATTATATATATGGTTTTGATAGAATTTAGCTAGAGAAATAAACTGACTCTTGAGATGCTTGGGGAGTAGGAAAATCAAGCGTTTCTCCTTATTCAGTGATGACTTTATATTATGTACTACACTAAGTCATGAAGCACCAAACCTTTCAGTGAACTGAGTCTATTAAAGTACATGTCCCTCATACAAGCATCTGTTTTCACACCACTATTGATGGCATTATCAGATCATGAGTAATTAAAAGAGATGCTGGGTTTTTCTTTGTGTATTCATCAGTGTGCTCAACAACTTATGTCTAAAGGCAGTGGCAGTCTGAAGGGAATTTGCCTTAAGCTGAGTTGATGTCAAAATCTGTAAACCCACTTTACATGGAGGAACTGCCTCTGGAATGAGCATTACACTGCCTCTCAATGGGTGTATTTTAGCCATCAAATGTGAATCAAGCTTTTTTTGCCTCTGCTTCTACTGTCCTGCCAGCACAGTGACAGGAGGTGAAGAATGTCTTCAAATTTAAATGACCCTCAGCACTGCAGTTTTGATACTCTCAGCTGGTGACTGGAATGCAGTGATTCATTATTATTATTAGTAGTAGTAGTAGTATTTATTTTCCATAATTGTAGCATCTTTTAAAACATAAAGTGCTATATTACATTTTACATCATAATTTCCTAGTGATTGTAATGAATCTGGAAAGTGCCTGATTTAAACTGGTATCTCATGTTCTTAAGTAGGTAATTGATCACTTGCTTTTTGTTGCAGTGGGTGGGTAAGAGAGCACCTTACAGGATGTCTTCCTGTGGCATTTTCCTTCCCAGTTGTGGAGGTACTTTTAAAAATCCCATTCCCCGTTTTGGTTTTCCCTCTTCATAGGCTCTGCAAGTGCTCTAATGATATATTTTGAAATGTAACGCATTGTGTTGTTGCCACTGTCTTCCTTTCTGTCAGATAAGCTATTAAATGAAGGAGTTTACTTTATGGTAACTTTAGGGATGTATTTTGTCACTAAATTCTCATTAGTCAATAATATCATACTGATACCATTCCTGAACTGCTGCTTCACCTTATCTCCCTGACAATGATCAGTTAGTCATTCTTACCAGTACTTGTTAACATACTCACCTATCAAGCTCTGGGTTTGCAGAAACACAGTGATTTCTGCTTTAGTAACCTGCCTTGGAATGAAAATGAAATGCAGTGTGCCCATCCTTTCTGACCTTTTCTCAGGTTTGGCATGTTCACTTTTGCTGAACTAATTTTCTATGAATGAGCAAACTTTTTTCAAATAGCTAGTTTCTTCCTTCCAAGCTAAATGCTCTGTTTTGCTCTTCAGGAAACTGGTGTGTTTGCATCAAGTTTTATAAGGTAGTTTGGCAGCACTTGAAATAAGAAATACTGTACAACAGTTTGTCCATACTGGTGTAATGCAGTTGCAGTGTAATTAATGCAGCTTTCAGGGTTCTCCTGCTTTTGTTAGTGCATAAGAATATTTTCCATTCATAATTCTCCCCATGACAAGTCATAAAATGAACAGTTTGTGCTCATTTTGTGCTAGTAGTCGTTTTGTTTCTCAGTCATCCAAGACCATCTGCACATTCCTTTTGCTCTAAAGATATCTATTTCCATTTCAAATCAACTTGTAGTTTCTGAATATAGCAACCCAAATACTGTGCTTGAAGACCTCTTCGGATAAACTCCAATACTTTAATTTCTTCTTCTAAAATTGCTGTGGACTAAGTGCATTTTCTAACAGCACATATATCTCTTGAGTATTAATAGGCTTATCTAAATTTGTCTATAATTCAGGAAGCCCATGATTTACGGTTCTCTGTCTTAAGTCCAGATAGTATGTTTCATTTGGCAGGATGTTATTTATTCTAAATAATATTTCCCAAAAATTCAGCAGAAGTTGGGAAAATGAACTTGCTGACTTTCTAAAAGACTAACATTTGGCAAGTTGTTATTATGACAACACCAATTTTCAAAATTGTCTTCCTTTTTTCCTAGAAAAACTATCTCCTCCTGAGTCTGCCACATGTTCTTTCATCTGACAGTAGAGAGTAACAATAGTGACAATGCATCTTTTGCTCTCTTCCCTCCAACACATTTTTCTGTAGTTTTATCTCTCCTTTCAAGACTACAGTACTTCTGTACTATCTGTCTTTAGTGAAAAATTATAGGATGAAGCATTTTTAGAATTTAGGAACTATCTATTACTTAAATGCAATACATTTTGCTGATCTATTTTTAATATTGATCACAACTTTCTCACATAGCCTTTGTCTATATTATGTCTGGTGGGTTTTTTTTGTTTGTTTGTGTTTTTTTTTTTTTTTTTTTCTTTGAAACAGTAACTGCAATAATTTAGAGATGGCCAGGGCCGGCGTATGAAATCACATAAAAAGAAGTTAAGGGGAAAAGATAGAATCAAGTAGCATTTATTTATTACACTGCTTTGTAACATCCTGGTCAGATTGCAATTTGGTTAATAAGCATTTCAACTCTTCTATGTTCAGGGACTGAGAACATTCTTTCACAAAGAACCAGCAGCTCAGCATACTCCTTCACCAGCCAGACTCTCTGCTTATCATTAAGAAACCCCTACAAGGAACCTGTGGTCAGGAAACATTAGCCCTGTATATATTATTCCAAAAGTAGAGATCTGTAAAACATATGCCTCCTTTTTTGTACTTAGATGTAGTGTAACCCACAGAGACTGATGCTGTTTGTATTTGAGAAAAACTAATAACCCATCTCTCTTAGTAACTCCAGCATCCAGTGATGGTAATGATGGGAATGATTATTACCCTTCCACTGTAGTAATGTGGTCAGGAGTGAAAAAAATGCTTCCTTTTGCCTAATTGCAGCAGCATCTCAGCTTTCAACTTTTACAATAGCTATAGCCACCTAAATCAACTTCAAGTCTTATATAAAAAGGTTTTTGCTCTTATATTTTAGCATCCTCAAAACATCACAATAATGTAATTACAGTTTATGGAAAGTAGTCCAACAAATGCATTGAAATATATACAAGTTAACTACAGAGCTATAAATTTCCCTCTGCAGCCTATTTCACAAGCTAGCTACCAGTGGCTTGGCCCGTCAAATTCAAAATGTGGGAAATGAGGAAATACAAAAGTTAACCTTAGCTCTGCCCTTACATATCAGTGACCTGCCATATATATTTTGCATTTTTTAAAATTTTTTTTTCAGGTAATATAAAAGAATAATGGAAAAAACACTTCACAGAAACTTTTTTTTATTTATTTTTTTCTCTTTACTCACTATGTCTTTTTACCACTCTGTCCTTTCATGCACTGCTTTTGGAGATGTGCTGTCACAGATATTCCCAGTGGTTTTTGCAGAGGTAGGATTGGAGTGAGTTATACAGAGGATCATGGACTGTAATTCTTTATTTTATACTTTTCAGATGGTTTAATTTTTCTGAAGTGAGAGTCTTAAATGTGTGTTAAGAAACTTTTTTTTTCTTTTGCAAGAGAATGCGATTTCTTAATGTAGGAGGATATAGATTTATATCTGATTTCTCCCATGCAAGGTTATTTCCTGTAAGATTGAAAACCTAACTAAAACACAGAAGAACAAGAACAACAAAAAAACCCCAATACATAAAGCACTCCAAAATAACCCAAACTAAAACAAAACAAAACTAAGGAAAGCGACTAAAATTCAGCTGGGATTGTTGGGTAAGTCAAAGGCACCTTGCATCCAAGTATCTCTCTTTGTGAAGGAGGCAAGGAGACTTTTGAAAGGTGCTGAGGATGTGCCTACCTCTTCAGTGCAACTGTCTTCAGAAAAGGATACATATTACAGTGTTTTGAAATATATAAAAGGTTTCATGTGTAACGGTAAAATAATTTGCTGAACTATTTTGTCCTGATGATAATGCAAATGTCATAATTAAAGCTATCATTTGGCATAGAAACAAGGAGCCAATCATGGTTTGTGTCTGTGGCACACAGTGATAAGCAATGTAATTTGTAACAGTATGAACAATGGACTTTCAGATTTCAGTGCATAACCTTGACTATCTTTCTGACAAATATCAGAAAAATGTCCTAAGGCTGCAGATTATTACATATGGGATGATGAGTGTTGGATTCTCAGCACAATTACAAAGTTGTGCCATTTTATCTCAGTTTTTCTTTTTCTAATTAGGTGTAATTTACTATACAATGATGCAAAAAAAAAAAAAAAAGCCTTCTTTTTTACACCTGCAATCTTGCAGATTTAATGTCTTTTATTATTCAAAGAACTGCTGATACAGATGTTACACTCATAAAAATTCACATGCATATAATGTTTCCTACAATGATCGCATGTACCTTATGAGCATAATTAAGCCATAAGTTAAATGGAGTTCCAGTTTCATAAATGGGTAAATTGAGGCATTGCAGTCATGACTTGCTTAAGATTACCCCTATTTGATGACAGTGGTGGAAGCTGAGAGTTTCTGACTGCCAATTGTTTGATCCAAACTGTAAGAACGTACAGCCTCCATTAACACAGACTGACTTCAGCTACAGCCATGCTTCTTTAGAACTTTGTTCTACAAATGTTTCACTTGCATTAAACTATAATGGTTGTTTATATTTATATATGACATTTATACTCCATCAGCTACTTCAGTTCCATGTGCTTCTTTCAGAGAGTTCAGCTTGCCAAAGCCACGTCATAAATCCTTTTTTAGATACTCATATTTCCCTCTTATTTTTTTCCATTGAGTTTCTACCCTGCTCTCCAAAACCTCATCACTATGACCCTGCAGTGCACTAAGCACACTTTAAAATTCTCTGTCCTTTCCTGATGATTTGTTTCATTAGTGACATTCTTCAAATCAAATGTACCTAATCCATGGTTCAGTCTACTAACAGGAAATCGGTTCAGTGAGCAGGGATTTATATAACAAAAGAAGTGCTCACTTAGGGAGTACTTTTAATACTTTGTTCATTGAAAAAAACGCTAACCTTCAGATTTTTCTGACTTTAATGCTGTGGTTTTTCAGTTTGGATTTAACTGTAAATGAAAGCCTTCAAAAGCCATATAATCCATCGATCTCATATTTGCTTAAGCACAAGTTTGATGACGTATGAATGTTTTTTTATTTCTTTAGATTTTTTTTTTTTAATCCTGTAATTATGTCAGCTATGTTACTTCCAGGCATGCTTAATTCTGTTGTCAGTTCTGCTGTGCAATTCTTAACCAAGGTTTAAAAATCTATTATGTTTATATTTGTTTAATTTTGGAATAGAGATTGTAATCCCAACATCTGAATTTAGTTTGTGTTGGGTTTGTGTGGGTGTTGTTTTTTTGTTTTTGTTTTGGGGTGGGGAAATACTCTTTTTTTATGCTATCAGTACTTCAGCTATTGGAGTGTTGAGACTGAAGTGTTCTCCTTTGAGATGCGAATATCTAAAGATAGTGTCATCTTAGCTGGTAGAATCTTTATTTATTTATTTATTTGTGGGTTTTTTTGTGTGCACACATTTGTAACCATTTCCTGAGACAGGTATTTTCTCTGTTTCTGACGGGAATAGGATTTTATTTCTCTTAGCTTTCCAGAGGAGGTATTGATACAAGAAACTATACTACTGCAGATCATTTGATTATCTCATCACCTCTCAAATTAGTTTAACAAACTGCACATTTCAGTGTTCCAAGGACTGAAAATCTCCTGTCACCACCACCAGTGTTTGCTTGTCTGGCTTTCAAAATTGTTAATCCAGTGGTAATGCCCCTGAAAGAGAGGTCGGGGAAAGAAAACAAGAAAGAGCAATTATGTAAAATGAACAGTGTCTGGAAATAGTGGCAGAGCCTAACAGATGATTGTACCCATTTATTTTTATTTTATTTTATTTTCTCAGGGAAGAACAATTCCACAGCATTATTGATTAGAATATATTGGTCCTAAAGTAGCAAGGCCTTTTTACTGAGTCATGTCATGCTTCTTTTATTCTTTCAGCTTTTAATCTAGTAAGATAATCTCAGCCCCCCAATCCCAAATGGTCTTTTGCAGCTCAGCTAAGTTTAAGATAATAATATCGATACGTTTTACAATAGAAATATGCATGGTGATCAGATTTGAATGAAAATAAAGTTCTGGAGAAAGGAAGTGAAAAGGACCCATCCAGCATCTGAACAATGTTTTTATATAACACGTTTTTATACTCTTAGTAGATAGTTTTTGATAGTTTTTTTAGATTTGTGTCATGGATTTTCCATTGCAGTTCAGTGGGATATAAACATTCTTTGAAAATTGTAGTCACGTAATCACAAGACAGACACGTGTTCTACACACAGATTCCTAGTTTTCAAAGAGGAGTCACTGCACTACTTTCAGTCACTACTCCTCAGAGCAGTGGTCCAACCCCTCATTCATCTCTGACAATTCTCTTCCTTCCCTATGGGATACTTATCTCATGAAATGAGCTGCATTGATGACAGTTTTAACCATGCCTCAAGTGGGAAAGAAGTTCTTCCCCAGTATATGCTGCTTGACCTTCTGATAGAGAGGACAGAAGCAATCCAGCCATTCATTATCTGGTTTTCAGAATACACTTTATCTGAGTGTAGCCTGGTTTGAAAGAAGTGAGTTCTCCACATTTCAATCATCTGTTTTTCCTGTTGTGATGAAATGCCAATAGTGTTCAATAGGCTACTCTACTGGCAATAAGATCTTTTTACTGATTAAGCAACTCTTCCTTATCTAAGACTATCTGTAAACCAGAATATTTTGCTATGATATGAAAAAGTTGACTATCAGAAAAAGAGTGCCAAAAGCTCAATGTAGCATCTTCAATACATTCCAGTACTGATGAATAACTATTCTTTATTTAAAATACCTTTAGCATTGTATATATGAAAACTGCTGCCTATAGCATCACTGGATGAGACTTACTTGCAAGGCAAAAATCCACAGTGCCCTTTGTGAATTCCTTTAAAGAACATGAAAGCAGCAGTCAAGATCTATAATCTAGCCAAGGTTTCAGCTACCCTTTAGGGGCAGCCATAGATAAGTTACTTTTGTCCTACTCTATTGTTACAATGAAAGTTCCTTCTGTATCATATTTTAATGGAGTACCAAACCATAAAGATATGTAGTATAATATTCTGTTTGTATTTTTGTGCTTGCTAGGCTGTAGAGAATTTTTAGCAGCAATACTTGAAAGTTAGTGCTCAAAAATGATTTTATCAAATTTCATATCGGAAATTAAATTAGCATTCAATACTGGAAAGGCTGAATGAAGATGCACTGAATTTTGGTATTTGTAACCTTAGTTCACAAGAATTATCTTCTCAGTGGAGAGCAGGTCCAGTGAAGTAAACTGTGATATTAGAAATCTTGACATGTATGTCAAAAATGGGCTTCTCTTCATGTGTGAAGGTGTTCCACAGAATAAAGAAAAACACAGTAAGAAGAAAAGGCAAGATTAGGCTCTTGGCGTTGTCTGACAACTGGATAAAGACCTGACATTCTGGAAAATCAGCAACTGCAGCTACCTACCTTCTGAGGAGAATGTGAGCTGCATGCCTGGGATGCCAGCTCATAACTGTAAAGCATAAAATTTCCCCCTAAAGTATCACTAAAGACTGAGCATTTATTATTATTTCTAAGTTTTACATATAGCAACTGCAACTGTTCATCTGTATTTTAACTGTTTCTTATGTTCCCATTGCATATGATATACGACCTAGGAAATCCTAATTCTCTGTAGTTCTAAACTAGGTCTTCTTATTGATAACATTCACTACCCATTACCAGTCATACTTTTTAGCTCCAAATAGCAGAAAATAATATAAATAATTAAATTATTTTTTTAATATGCAAAAAACCCCAAAGCAACCAGTAGTGGGTGTTATTTACAGAAGATCTTTTTATCTTATATTGCAGCTAAACACAATCACATTTTAATTCACAAATTTCCTTCAAAATCGTGACAAGTTTCTTCTGCAAAATGTAGGATTGCTTAACTCTAGAATCATTACAGAAAATAACACTTTCAGTGAGTTATGGATAAGTTATTATCTTCAGCGTAGTGAAGTCATCAGAAATGCTTACAGAGAAAACTTATGCTAGGAAAAAACAAGAGCCATAAGAGATGAAATATTATTTATTAGCAGCATACTGTATCAGATTTAGTTTGTGTGACATTCATTCTCAGTGCCTATAAAAGAGTGGCATTATTTGGTCTGCTTTTGAATTTGAGGCATGGGATCTTAGTAATAATAATGGTGCAATGAAGAGCTACTGGCCTTGTAATGGGGGTGTCTTGCCTTCCACTGCACAGCATACAGAAGTAAGACCTATGATTTTGTGCCATTGTGAGATCTCCCCAAGAAAGAGCTTCCTCTTCAGCCCAGTGTGCTTTGTAGAGTCTAACATTGACCTTAAACCTATGAAGTTTGTATTCAGGAACTGACTGGAGCTAGATGGACTGTTCTTCATCCATATTTGCCAGGTTATGAAGTGACCTATACTTTAGGCCAAAGTGAGTTCTGAATCATCTGGATTAAGTCTATAGCTTGTCAATGGTCCTTGAATGTCACTGCATTTGCGTGCAACTTTGACTTCCTCCTTCTTGTCTAAAGGATACACATCTCTTTTTTATGAAAATATATGGACTTTACCCTGCAGACCTCCCACTTTATAATGTGATTTTCCTACTGTGTATTGAAAAGTGCTATGAATGGAAGTGAATTTCTGGTACCAGGTGCCTTGGAGCTAATATAAGCAGTTCTTCACAACATTTCAACAGTTTGACTGTTTTCATTTGAGGATTGCTTTTGTGTCTGAATCTTCTAAAGCACATTGCATGGGTGTTTTGTTTGTTGTGAAGGAAGAGAGGCTACTTCTGATTCTTATTCCGATGAGGAGGCCATTGCCAAGGATGCACTCTGAATTCCGTGTAGTGGAGTAAACTACAAAAGCCGCAGTATTAAAAGAGAGATGTGAAATACATTTTCAGAACTGTCTCAGCTTTTAAAAAGAAAGAATGCTTCCGTGCTGCCAAATCCACAAAATTGGTCTCTTCTGAATCTTGTGGTTGAGCGCCATAATGAGCTCTTTATTCAGCCTTTCCTTACTTCTCCTACCCCTTTGTATCCTCACAAAACTTGTAAAAGCTTGATAACTTGAAGATGTCAATTGCACTATAAAAATTGTCTGAAATTGGCCATTGTGCTCAAGTTTAGTAGGGGAGACAGAAGGATGCACAGACAGATCCATTTATCTGTATGTATCATAAATCCTCTTCTCCTTCCTTCTTGCTTCCCTCTCATAATGCCATCACAGAAACTTAATTTGCCTTGGGAAACCAATGTAAAAAATTTCACAGAGTTATACCAAAGAATCTGTACTGACTTTTGGGAATCGTTCTTGATTTATATCTGTCTGAGAGTTAATTAAACTCTGAGTCTTAATGAAATCATTTAGGTACAGGCCCTGCAAGACATATCAGGTGGCTTTGTACAGGTGAGCGGTTCTAGTGAACTGACTGAGATAATTCACCCTTGTAAGTTTTTTTCAGAATCGTGTCTTTAGTTGTAATTTCAAACTTTAACTGGTCTTTCAAGGTTTGAAGAGAATGTGAATCGTTCAAATATGTTTAATATGTGAAAGAAGATTAGTAACTACAACTGATTTTTTACAGCTGGAGTGAGTTAGTTTATATGACTGCAATCACAATCATTTCTGATTCAGGGTTTTTATAAACCAAGGTCTTTTTAACAGGACTCAGTGAAAAAGAATGCAGTATATCTGACCAGATATGTATTAAACCAGCAGTACTATAATGCTTGATACAGTACTTTTATTGCATGTCCCATGATGACATTGTCAGCATCAAATATAAGGCAGATGCCTTACAAAAGTACAAATAAATAAAATGCCGTGAGTTTGGAGAACGAAAGGGAGAATGTTGTTTCACACAACTGGAAAAGTTGATGCAACAGTGAATGTCTCTGTAAAAGAAAAGAGCATTTAAGGACGAGGAGAAGAAAGATGGGGCAGTCGTAAGAGACAGAGAAGGCGGGAGGGTGGTCATCGGTGCGAAGTGAAAGCGGCACGTGCTGTTTGTGCCTGTAGTGCAGGGGCCGCGGCGCGGCGGGCGGGGCCGGGCGCTGTCGCTCTCCGAGGTGCTGACGAGAGAAGGACAGCACGGGAGCGACGGGCAGAGGGGAGTCCTTCGAAGAGGAAACCTGAGCCAAATGACAGCGAAATTGCTGAGAAAATGTAAATATTAGATGAAATAGCTTAAAGGAACTAAGAACAGACAATATTTTTATTTGTTTACCTGTTTGTTTGTTTATTTATTGGAGTTGGGACTGTGTTTATTGTACATCTCACTCTGTTTCACTGTGGTTCTTGGGGGGAATATGCATGTGAATGTGTATGTTTTTGTTGCACGCACATGCACAACATTTAGAAAAGAGTTTGATGTATTCTGCTGACACAAGCTTCCCATTGTTGCATTCCTTTTGCATTAGATCTAATCAGTGCTACACTTCCATTCTACTTTTCACACTGAGTTAATTCCCTCTTCCAGTGGGCAAGCACACCACAGAGTGTTTCATTTGCTTGTCATGGTGAGATCAGGAAATCTATTGTTAATTATTATGGTTTCAATTCCCAGCTCAGCTGCCTATGTCAGATGTGCTATTGTGTGTGTATTTGACTATTAATGACTAGATGGAACATTACTATCTACACTATGAATATGAGGTGCCTTTTTTTTTTTTCTATTTTTTTGACAAACATTTCGAGAAAGAAAAAAGTTAAGTAGTACCAGAAAATTCTGTCTGTTTCTTATACAAATATACAATAATTGATTTAAATACAAAATTTAAATTCTGTTTTGTGTGTGCATATAGGAACTAAGTTATCTGATTCTTCAGACCGTTTTCAAATGTACATAATACACAAAGAGATGTCTTTCAAAACAGCATACGGATACTATTAATATTTGGATATTTTTATTAATTAAAAAATGTTACCACAGATAACTAAAATAATGAAAATACAACAAGAAAGGTCAAGTCAAATAAAATAGTATCTGATCGGTCCAGTGTCTATCATTCTCCATACTTGCAAATAGATGCAATTTTTAATATATATTTTGAGTAATTTCATTATGGATGGCTTCTCTTTAAGCAGGAGCTGCTGAGTCAAACAAATAAAAAATCCAGAATTTCAGTTTTAATTCCTAGCCTATAGAGGTCCCAGTGAGTTCCCCACATTGGGAGGTTTAGTGTGGAAGCACAGTAGTATGGAAACTGCTTGCCTCCTCTGCCCATATGACATGAAAAAAAAAAAAAAGAAAAAAAAAGAGAAAGATTGTGTAATAATTTCCATTTGTTGGGTCTCTCCAGAACAATAACATTTGAAATATAAAATCAGCCACTTCTCAGTAAAACTTTTGTTGTCTTCAGTGGAAAACTATAGTCTTTTGTAAGTAACCATAAGAGTTACAAAAGTGAATGCACTACCTTTTGGTAACTAGAAAACTGTGCAGTTGCACTGTTTGCGCAAACAGGACTTCCTTTTTCTTTTGCAAATGCACCCTCATATAAATAAGATATATACAAATAGTATACCAAAATGGATTTTGAATTCTTTTGTAAGTTCCTTTATTTTATTGTGACATAACGTACATAAATAAATAGCATTTTTTATGATAAAAATTAATGGGAGTATAATAAATTAATTGACTTCATGCTTAACAATTTGATTTTTAATTTTGTTATTAGCATGTTATTAATTAAAAATCTGTAGTTAAAATTTTGTGAGCTGCTTTAAATGGATTTTTTATCATGTATAGGGACAAGTGAGTACTGAGCAAAAATGCACGTGAGCAAAGATGTAATAACTTAGAAGCACAGTGCAATAATACTAGTGTAAGCAGGCTCAGTAAGAGCCTTGTTATTTTATAGTATTAAATCTTTGCCTTCTGCAAATTCAAATTTTCTTACTCTTTCTGGTTTATTCCTACTAGTGGAAGGATCAGTATCGTACACAGGATTAAGGCATATTTGCTAATTTAACTCCTACTAGATCAGAGTGAAATAAAATTGGAGTAAAAACACAGTCATGTCATTATTAAAGCTGATACAACCACAGTGATTTTTCATATTTACATATTTACATTTCAGTTGTCCTTTAGAGGTTAGGATTTTGGGTTTTTTTTCATGACAAAGTTTTACAGATCAAATCTTATTTTGCTTGGCTATTTAACAGAGGAAAGAAGATGAGAACAGGAAGGAAAGGGGAAGGTTATGTCATTAGAGACTGGAATTCAATGTTTTGATGAAACTCCATGGATAC